>OZ025264.1:34367805-34454844 GCA_964019135.1 Arenicola marina | reverse complement strand
AACCGGCTTCATTTCACTAACATTGGCGGGATGCGAATTCAAAGAAACGCCGCTGAGCAAAGTCATGATAACACTACAATACGGATTCATGATACCACTACCCGACCGGCATGTTTTATACCACGATGTAGGAAACTGCTATCTCTCATCCCCCACTCTTCAATGACAAAGGAAATCACTTCTGGCCCATCACCTTTTTTGGATAAAAATACGTTGCGACGTGACAATAAAATGACCCACCTACTAAATAACGTCTCTGTGAGGAGAACACGAGGCGGGGGTGGGGTGGGGGGGGGGGTACGGTACCCGATGAGATCCCTGTGGCGAACGAGGTGGGGCCAGCGGGCTCTTCCAATTACCTCGAGTTTTCCCCGCTTCGCAGCATCCAATTTATCACTCAATTTAATTAAGGAGCCCCCGTGGCGTTTTAGGCGTAGGTTTGTGTAGGGGACTGGGAGGAGGAGGTGCCAGGCACGACTGAGAATCACCAAGCATGGACTGCCTGCGTAAGCCATTTACCAAGTTCTTCGCTCTTGTAAGCATTTGTAAAACTCCGTGGCCATTTTCTTGAGCGTCCATATGGTTTCCGGCTTTTAGTCACCGGGACTTTAGTTACCATCAACTGGATCATTTTCAGCGGTTGCCACCCAAGTTCGTGACGTAGAACGCATGTACAGGACGAGGTGACGAAGCACACACACTATCAAGAACGCACACTGACGCATATTGTCAGTGAAGTTACCACGGTGATATCATAATCCGTCAGTGATATTACTCCAATCCCTAACCCATTCCACTATTATTAGCTCTGTGTCTTTTGCTCCTTTTTCACTTGAGCAGTGTTCCGTTGATATTTACCAGCATGATAAAACGTTCACACTATTGCCCCGTTGTGGGTTTTAATTGGGCTGCAAGGATGGTGACGGGGATAGTCTAGCTGGATGTCTGGCTGGATGTCTGGCTGGATGTCTGGCTGGGTGTTTGGCTGGGTGTCTGGCCAGGGTGTCTGGCTGGGTGTTTGGCTGGGTGTCTGGCCAGGGTGTCTGGTCAGGGTGTCAGGCATGAGTTGTGGACCACGGCGAGGGGTCTGGTGGAACGTTTTTATAGCTTGGGCAAAGAGATCCGCTGTGCCCCGGAAACTACACCTCGGCCGCCTGTGACACCCAATGCGGAACAACTAAACACCGAACAGATGGGTCAATAGGCGGTCACCACCAAGATATCTAATAACATTCCTTCTTGTGATTAGGAGTCATTTTTCAAGGGCGGCAACGAGAGGAAATGAAAACGGCAGAGGAACCAGCATATGGGCCATAGGGGGTGTGGGTGAGGGGAGGGGGTGAGGGAGGGGAGGGGAGGGGGGTGAGGGAGGGGAGGGGAGGGGGTGGGAGAGGAGTAGGGCATGGGTGGAGGCCCATTTTCGGACATGTTGCAGAGAACGATGGCGTGAAGTTATCAACGGGAGTAGGCGGGGGGGTGGGGGGGTGGCAGCAGGACTGACAAAGGAGGGGATGGGTAGAACGCTCTACATATTTTCCACTCCCCACAGAGGGGGCGCCACTAGCGTGAGTGCCGCGCAACGTGCTTCGGCATGTGCTGCCAACTATCGTCGACGACGGCAAAAACATCACGTCATGGGCAAATCACAGGTCATCAGTCAGTCACTGCCACCCGCCGACGTCAGCACGAAATAGACACTGCCACCCACCGCCGTCAGCACGAAACAGACAGTTTTGTAAATTGAATTCCCTGTTTTGCTAACCCCCAGCCCTTTCTTATGACCCCCCCCCCCCCCCGCCGCTTTGATCAATGGCCGCCCATTCACTGAAAGACGTGGCAACCACCTTGAATCTGTTGTCTGCTTCGTCTATACCCGGTCGCCCCCCCCCTCCGCCCCCCCCCCCCCCCCCCCCCTCCACCCCCCAAAGCCGCCCCTCCACCCCTCCCCCCGTCCATGCCGTGGAGGATAATAACTTCGGTGGCTCATATCCAGATAACCGCCCCACCCCCTTCCCCCCTCCTCTGCCCTCAGCCTCCCTCGCCCCCCAACCCCCCCCCCCCCACACACACAGGAGGGAGAGTCCCCCGTGCCCAGGTGTCTGGCGGGCGTTATCTATGGTCTGCCGAGCCTCCCTCGTCTGAGCCACCTACTCATGGATTCTGCTGGAGCCAATGTGGATGTAGCGCACGCCAGATATGAACAGGGATGTCGAGGCGGGGTGTGGGTGTGTGCGTGGGGGGGGGGCGTGAAGTGGAAGGGGGAGTGAAGGGGCTGTCTTTCGATTACACCCTCGCCTCTCCCCCTCGCTTTACCCCCACACATATCCAAGGGAACCAGATCCATAATGTGGTGAAAGGACGTAACATATTGAGATCAAAGGCAGTGGATCTGAATGAAGCATGTAACTGCCCCCCCCCCCCCACCCCCATCTCCCTCTGGTGACTCTCCACGTTTCTACACGGCTTTAAAAAAGATAAGGACACAGTTCGAAGAACATCGCTGCTACTCGAACAGTTTCTATTGTTGTAATCTGATGAAACTTGTCACTGCTGTTGGTTTTGGCTTAATGACCTGTCGAAATTGTAGAAATCACATTAATAATGTTTGTTAGGAATTATTTTAGAAAGGTTAAAATAGAATGCGACTTTATTTTGGTGGGAACACGACCTTATGTATACGCGGACGCTCCCGACTTATATCCCACAATATCAATACGATGACACCCCCCCACCCCACCCACCCCGGCACACAAAGTGTATATCATGGAGAGCGATTTGTGGCCGATGCACTTGGAGCCCGGAAGAGGGGTGGACATCCGGCGATCCAGCCTGAGCAGATCACTACCCTTTTGCTGGCGCTCACAGTCAAATGTTACTGTCCAGACTGTGTTGGCTATATAAACAATAATGATTATCCCTGACGTTTCATGACTCGGTTCGGCCATTGTATGCTTATAAGGTGACCTAATTAGCAATAATGTTTTTATGCCCACCAATGAAGTTTTTCTGCGTCTCACGTGAATAACCAGTCCCCTGCTTTGAGATGTCCCCATGCAACTCGACCACACGAGTAATGCTCTCCGACTATAATTAATAAGAGACAAAAAAAGTGAGAGAGAGAGAGGGAGAGGGTGGGGGGGGGGGTGGCGGATGGGGGTAGAGGGGACGAGGCAGTGGGGGTAGAGAGGACGAGGCGGTGGGGTAGAGAGGACGAGGCGGTGGGGGTAGAGAGGACGAGGCGGTGAGGGTAGAGAGGACGAGGCGGTGGGGGTAGAGAGGACGAGGCGGTTGGGTAGAGAGGACGAGGCGGTGGGGTAGAGAAGACGAGGCGGTGGGGTAGAGAGGACGAGGCGGTGGGGCAGAGAGGACGAGGCGGTGGGGGTAGAGAGGACGAGGCGGTGGGGTAGAGAGGACGAGGCGGTGGGGTAGAGAGGACGAGGCGGTGGGGTAGAGAAGACGAGGCGGTGGGGTAGAGAGGACGAGGCGGTGGGGTAGAGAGAACGAGGCGGTGGGGGTAGAGAGGACGAGGCGGTGGGGTAGAGAGGACGAGGCGGTGGGGTAGAGAGGACAAGGCGGTGGGGGTAGAGAGGACGAGGCGGTGGGGGTAGAGAGGACGAGGCGGTGGGGGTAGAGAGGACGAAGCGGTGGGGATAGAGAGGACGAGGCGGCTGGGGTAGAGAGGACGAGGCGGAGGGGGTAGAGAGGACAAGGCGGTGGGGGTAGAGAGGACAAGGCGGTGGGGGTAGAGAGGACGAGGCGGTGGGGGTAGAGAGGACGAGGCGGTGGGGGTAGAGAGGACGAGGCGGTGGGGGTAGAGAGGACCAGGCGGTGGGGTAGAGAGGACGAGGCGGTGGGGTAGCGAGGGCGAGGCGGTGGGGGTAGAGAGGACAAGGCGGTGGGGTAGAGAGGACGAGGCGGTGGGGTAGAGAGGACGAGGCGGTGGGGTAGAGAGGACGAGGCGGTGGGGGTAGAGAGGACATGGGGCGGGGTAGAGAGGACGTGGGAGCGGGGGGTGGGGGCAGAGAGGACGAGGCGGTGGGGATAGAGAGGACAAGGGGCGGGGTAGAGAGGACGAGGCGGTGGGGATAGAGAGGACAAGGGGCGGGGTAGAGAGGACGAGGGAGCGAGGGGTGGGGGCAGAGAGGACGAGGCGGTGGGGATAGAGAGGACAAGGGGCGGGGTAGAGAGGACGTGGGAGGGGGGGGGGTGGGGGTAGAGAGGACGAGGGAGGGGGGCGGAACTGGCAGAGAGGCTGTATCAATCACGTGGTTGTCCCGGAAAGATGTCTTTCAGGTGTAACTGCATCCAGGCAGGGATCCAGGGACCGCATGAGCTGCAGCATCCGGCAGGATGACAGTACCAGGGTTACGGCAGGATGACAGTACCAGGTTTATGGCAGGATGACAGTACCAGGGTTATGGCAGGATGACGGTACCAGGGTTATGGCAGGATGACAGTACCAGGGTTATGGCAGGATGACAGTACCAGGGTTATGGCAGGTGACGGTACCAGGGTTATGGCAGGATGACAGTACCAGGGTTATGGCAGGATGACAGTACCAGGGTTATGGCAGGTGACGGTACCAGGGTTATGGCAGGATGACAGTACCAGGGTTATGGCAGGTGACGGTACCAGGGTTATGGCAGGATGACGGTACCAGGGTTATGGCAGGATGACGGTACCAGGGTTGTGGCAGGATGACGGTACCAGGGTTATGGCAGGATGACGGTACCAGGGTTATGGCAGGATGACAGTACCAGGGTTATGGCAGGATGACAGTACCAGGGTTATGGCAGGTGACGGTACCAGGGTTATGGCAGGATGACGGTACCAGGGTTATGGCAGGATGACGGTACCAGGGTTATGGCAGGATGACGGTACCAGGGTTATGGCAGGATGACAGTACCAGGGTTATGGCAGGATGACAGTACCAGGGTTATGGCAGGATGACAGTACCAGGGTTATGGCAGGATGACGGTACCAGGGTTATGGCAGGATGACAGTACCAGGGTTATGGCAGGATGACAGTACCAGGGTTATGGCAGGTGACGGTACCAGGGTTATGGCAGGATGACGGTACCAGGGTTATGGCAGGATAACGGTACCAGGGTTATGGCAGGATGACGGTACCAGGGTTATGGCAGGATGACGGTACCAGGGTTATGGCAGGATGACGGTACCAGGGTTATGGCAGGATGACAGTACCAGGGTTATGGCAGGATGACAGTACCAGGGTTATGGCAGGATGACGGTACCAGGGTTATGGCTGGATGACAGTACCAGGGTTGTGGCAGGATGACGGTACCAGGGTTGTGGCAGGATGACGGTACCAGGGTTATGGCAGGATGACGGTACCAGGGTTATGTCAGGATGACGGTACCAGGGTTATGGCAGGATGACAGTACCAGGGTCATGGCAGGATGACAGTACTAGGGTTGTGGCAGGATGACAGTACCAGGGTTATGGCAGGATGACGGTACCAGGGTTGTGGCAGGATGACGGTACCAGGGTCATGGCAGGATGACGGTACCAGGGTTATGGCAGGATGACGGTACCAGGGTTATGGCAGGATGACAGTACCAGGGTTATGGCAGGATGACGGTACCAGGGTTATGGCAGGATGACAGTACCAGGGTTATGGCAGGTGACGGTACCAGGGTTATGGCAGGTGACGGTACCAGGGTTATGGCAGGATGACAGTACCAGGGTTATGGCATCATGACGGTACCAGGGTTATGGCAGGATGACGGTACCAGGGTTATGGCAGGATGACAGTACCAGGGTTATGGCAGGATGACGGTACCAGGGTTATGGCAGGATGACGGTACCAGGGTTATGGCAGGATGACGGTACCAGGGTTATGGCAGGATGACGGTACCAGGGTTATGGCAGGATGACGGTACCAGGGTTATGGCAGGATGACAGTACCAGGGTTGTGGCAGGATGACGGTACCAGGGTTATGGCAGGATGACGGTACCAGGGTTATGGCAGGATGACAGTACCAGGGTTATGGCAGGATGACGGTACCAGGGTTATGGCAGGATGACGGTACCAGGGTTATGGCAGGATGACGGTACCAGGGTTATGGCAGGATGACGGTACTAGGGTTATGGCAGGATGACGGTACCAGGGTTATGGCAGGATGACAGTACTAGGGTTATGGCAGGATGACGGTACCAGGGTTGCGGCAGGATGACAGTACCAGGGTTATGGCAGGATGACGGTACCAGGGTTATGGCAGGATGACGGTACCAGGGTTGTAGCAGGATGACAGTACCAGGGTTATGGCAGGATGACAGTACCAGGGTTATGGCAGGATGACTACCAGGGTTATGGCAGGATGACGGTACCAGGGTTATGGCCGGATGACAGTACCAGGGTTATGGCAGGATGGCGGTACCAGGGTTATGGCAGGATGACGCTGGGCGCTGACGATTGGGCGCAGCTGGGGGTACAAGCAATAGGATCAGACCCATCGTCGCAAAGGTGCTGAGCTACCTAGATGTTGAACATATTCTATCACTTGGGAGAGAGTCCCTTCCCCGGGGTAAGGATAAGTTCAAGGTCACTATCCAGAACCCCACTGAACTATACGAGAAGAAACGGGAATATGGTGAAAGGGCCCATGTAGCCAAGCAACTGGCAGCCCCGCACTAAGTCAGCATCAAAATAACGAATGACGCTCTGTTTATAAACCAACAGCGTCAAAAGGATAACTTACCGACTGTGACAGCGCCAGATGTCCTGAATCTTACCTCGGTTGAGAGAGAGCATCTCTGTAAAGAAGGTCCGCTTATCCTCGCAGGAAAGGCGGAACAAGCAAATGGCATATCCTACACAGCAACGGTGGCAAGAATTCAGTCCCTCGATGATGTGAGACTCGCCTATAAGAAACTGCATCTGGACCCAAGAAACCTGGGCGCCGCCCACAACGTGGCTGCCTATCGCCTGTCAGGATCATCGGGCAGCGTGGAGGAAGGTTGGCAGGATGACGGGAATTATGGCGCGGGACGTCACCTGCGCTATCTGCTACAGCAGCGCAAACTAACAGACGTAACGGTTGTCGTGTTCCTGACCTCTTCTCGTCGCAACAAATACCTTGGATCCAGACGTTTCGGCATCCACGATCGTCAGCGCTACGATCTAGCGAGGAGGTGAGGCTGCAGAACCAGACCACAAGCCCCTGATTGACTTATGGAGTGCCCAATTGCTTTTGCTGAAGATGCCCCCGCCCCCCCCCCCTCAACAAAGAACTGTAAAACACTTGCACCAAATCTTACGCTAGTCTTTTGGTCAAATTATGTTTTAAATATGTATAGCCTACTATATGCCTAGGAAAACATTTGTTATGTCACGTAACCACCACAGACTGCTATCAATGAGTTGTATACAGTTGTATACAGTTGACGATGCCCTTCCGATGTGTCTCTGCGTTCACCATTGTCCACTCTCTGAGTGATATTGTCAAATGTCTATTCATTATATTTACTTGTTACTCACTATTCTTGTTGTATTTGCCTGGCGGTTCCGTGCCTGGCTTGCACTGTGCTCACTTGAAAAGTCATCATCTCATACCGGTAGTGTACCCCGCTGTTAACCGCTTGCTGTGCTCATTTTTCTTCTCTGGGTTATACTCCAGTTATATCGCTCTGTATGTCATTGGTCGGAATATGACAGTATCTACTCAGGCGACATGTCCGCAAGGTTGTAGATCAATGCCCCTCCGTATAGAGAGAAAGGTGATCTGTGTGTGTGGTCAACTCGTTGTGAAGATGGATATTTTCTCGGAAACAGTCCTATGTCAGGTAAAACGATAGATGAATTATTACTTGAAGAATTTGGTGGCCTAGCGAATAATTCTTTGGTGAAGGTAATTCGACAAAATGTATCAAACGAAGATTCAGATGTAGATGAACTTGAAACAATCGTACATTCCCCTTACTATGAAGATGAGTCGTTCATTAAATCTGCCAAGCAGTGGAAGAATTGTTTTTCTGTACTGAGTCTCAATACTGGATCCTTAACTGCTAAATTTGACCAACTAGAAGTATTCTTAAGTCATCTTGCAGAAAATGGAATAACGTTCAGTGCAAGAGAGTTGGCTGCCTGATGATGCAAACCTATCTCTTCTTCGGCTCGAAGGCTATAGCATTATATCCCAAGGGAAACAAATCAGTGAACACGGTGGTCTTGTCACGTATCTGAAAAATACCCTTAGCTATCATTCGGTATCTCGACCCGTTGAATCTCAAATCTGGGAGTCTCAATTTATAGAGATAACCGGAACTAGCATGAATAAAAAAGTGTTATTGGGTAATTTATATAGACCACCATGTGATATACATGCTAACTATGTGTCCTTTACAAATGAAATGGAAACAACACTTGCATATCTTGAAAGACAGTCAAGTGATATCATACTGGCTGGAGACTTTAATATAGATTTATTAAAAATAAATGAAAAACCAGCAATAAATGAATATTTTGAAGCTGTCTCATCTCATAGTTTCTCGCCCAAAATAACACTACCCACCAGATTTTCTCAACATAGGGGTACCTTGATTGACAACTTTCTTTGCAGGCTCAGCCCAAACAGTAAGAACGTGAAAGCTGGTATTCTCATTAAGCAGCTGTCTGACCACCTTCCATATTTCATTTGCTTCAAACATAAGGTTGCGCGAGAGAAGCCTCACAAAAAAATCAGAGTAAAGCGTTATGAACCAAATTACGTTCGAAATTTAAAGATGGATCTCAGCGATGCCAATATTGCTGAAACCCTAAACCCAGATTTACATGCAGACCCAAATCTAAACTATAACACAATGATTGATACCGTTCTGAGAATGAAAGATAAGTATGTTCAAACTAAATATGTCAAATTTCATAAACATAAACACAAGCGAAATGGTTGGATGACTAAAAGCATTATTAAATCCATTACTTTTCGTGACAAACTGTATAAGAAGCTAAAACAGACTTCGCCCACTCTCCCTGAGTACCTGACGTTAAAGACAAACCTCTCGACGTATAACCGCATCCTTACCAAAAATATACGCTTAGCCAAAAAACATCATTATGACTATCTCTTTCAAAAATACAAGTCTGACATGAAACAAACATGGAAAACTATAAACATGGTACTTTGTAAATCATTTTGCAAAGAATTGACTCCCAAGTACTATGACATAGACTCTAAAAGAATAGATGATAGAGCGCAAATAGCAAATGCTTTTAACCATTACTTTACAAATATCGGCCCCAATTTAGCACGGGCAATTAACTCTCCTGAAGGTAAAACGTTTACACAATACTTATCGAATCCTTGTGAACGTGAAATAAGTCTGTCACTCATCAATAAAAAAGATGTGGAGGATACTATAAATAAACTGAAGACTAAGTCAAGCAGTGGGTATGATGAATTATCCACTATCTTGTTAAAAGAAATAAAATGTGAAGTAAGTGAAGCCATAGCAATAATAATAAACCAATCCCTGACTACAGGCATATTCCCGGAGAAACTTAAAGTCGCAAAAGTTATCCCAACCTACAAAAGTGGATTGGATACGAAACTGGAAAACTATCGCCCCATATCACTTCTTCCGGCAATCTCTAAAGTCTTTGAAAAAATTTTATACTACCAAATCCATAACCACTTTAAAAGAAATATGTTACTGACAAATGGTCAATATGGATTCCTCGAAAAACACTCAGCAGAGCAGGCCATTCTTGAGTTAATAGACCGTACCACTGCTAGCTTAGATCAAGGTAATACTCCCATAAGCATTTTCCTTGATTTATCAAAAGCATTTGATACTCTGGATCATAAACTACTTTTATACAAACTGAATTATTATGGAATTACTGGAACGGCCCTAACCCTGTTAGAAAGCTACTTGAGTCACAGGGTTCAGTATGTTCAATTTGAAGACGAGAAATCGAATCTATTAAATATCACTACTGGTGTGCCCCAAGGGTCAATACTTGATCCCCTCTTATTCATAATATATATAAATGACATTTCTAAAGCTTCTGTTTAAAGCCATCATATATGCTGACGATACCACCCTGTCGAGCACCCTCAACACCCTAAATATGTCAACCGATAATAACAAAATAAATTACGAATTAGAAAAGGTCAATATCTGGCTGAAAGTGAATAAATTATCACTAAACACCACAAAATCAAAGTACATGATCTTTCTTATGCCACAGAAAAAAATTCTGATACCTCAGATCATGATGGATAATGTGGAAATAGTAGGTGTAGAGAACTTTAATTTACTTGGGGTAATTATTGATAGTCGTCTAGGGTGGCATTGTCATACTGATCAACTCTCCCGTAAATTGTCTAAACGACTCGGAATGCTCAACCGGCTCAAATATACCCTACCCTAGAGAATTCTGTTAATGCTATATAACTCACTGATTGTCTCCTGTTTAAATTATGGTATTTTGCTATGGGGTTACAGAGCAAACAAGGTCTTAAACATGCAAAAGAAAGCAATTCGAATAATTACTCTTAGCCCATACAATGCCCACACTGAACCACTATTCCAGCAGTTGAAGTTATTAAGAATAGACGATATCCATCAACTGCACCAAATGAAATTCTTCTACAACCTATCCCATGATACAGTACCATCATATTTTTCCAATATGTCACTTAGACAAAGTTCAGATATTCATTGGCATAATACACGAAACAAACATAAGTATATTGTAAGCTCTAAAAGGCATGAGTATGCTAAGCGATGCCTAAGAATTAGCCTCCCTATTACCATGAATACACTTCTATCTATAGTTAAGGACAAAGTCTTCACACATAGCCTGATTGGGTTCACCCTATATTTAAAAAAATATTTTTTAGGACTATACAGTAATGTATGTTCTATTGCTCATTGTTATATTTGCCATCGTGTAGAGTAATCCTCTACATTTTGTGGTCCATATCACTGTATATTTCATTTTGATCGCCTATAGTTTGCAGTAATAGAAAGTAATGTCTCATGACATTATTCAGACTAAATGACATTTGCAAAGATTTTTTAACCATTATTTTGAAGAATCTAATTATTATTTAGCTCCGCTACTTAATGTATTGAATATAGCTCCCCATTTCTTTAGTCTATAAAACGCTTGTAATTAGCAGCAGTCCCAACCTACCTTGTCAACTGTTTATATTTACCGGTATATATATATATACATATATATAGGTGGCTCCCATGATAGCGACCTACCTGTGTCTTAATAGAAGTCTCCTGGCCAATCCGTATATCTATGTTTTGTATGATATGTACTACATTTCTTGGTCAAATAAACGAATTCTGACTCTGACTCTGACTCTGAGGGTACCAGGGTTATGGCAGGATGACGGTACCAGGGTTATGGCAAGATGACGGTACCAGGGTTATGGCAGGATGACGGTACCAGGGTTATGGCAGGATGACGGTAACAGGGTTATGGCAGGATGACGGTACCAGGGTTATGGCAGCATGACAGTACCAGGGTTATGGCAGCATGACAGTACCAGGGTTATGGCAGGATGACGGTACCAGGGTTATGGCAGGATGACGGTACCAGGGTTATGGCAGGATGACAGTACCAGGGTTATGGCAGGATGACAGTACCAGGGTCATGGCAGGATGACAGTACCAGGGTTATGGCAGGATGACAGTACCAGGGTTATGGCAGGATGACAGTATCAGGGTTATGGCAGGATGACAGTACCAGGGTTATGGCAGGATGACGGTACCAGGGTTATGGCAGGATGACAGTACCAGGGTTATGGCAGGATGACGGTACCAGGGTTATGGCAGGATGACAGTACCAGGGTCATGGCAGGATGACAGTACCAGGGTCATGGCAGGATGACAGTACCAGGGTTATGGCAGGATGACAGTACCAGGGTCATGGCAGGATGACAGTACCAGGGTTATGGCAGGATGACGGTCCAGGGTTATGGCAGGATGACAGTACCAGGGTTATGGCAGGATGACAGTACCAGGGTTATGGCAGGATGACAGTACCAGGGTTATGGCAGGATGACGGTACCAGGGTTATGGCAGGATGACGGTACCAGGGTTATGGCAGGATGACGGTACCAGGGTTGTGGCAGGATGACGGTACCAGGGTTATGGCAGGATGACAGTACCAGGGTTATGGCAGGATGACGGTACCAGGGTTATAGCAGGATGACAGTACCAGGGTTATGGCAGGATGACAGTACCAGGGTTATGGCAGGATGACGGTACCAGGGTTATGGCAGGATGACGGTACCAGGGTTATGGCAGGATGACAGTACCAGGGTTATGGCAGGATGACAGTACCAGGGTTATGGCAGGATGACAGTACTAGGGTTGTGGCAGGATGACAGTACCAGGGTTATGGCAGGATGACGGTACCAGGGTTATGGCAGGATGACGGTACCAGGGTTATGGCTGGATGACGGTACCAGGGTTATGGCAGGATGACGGTACCAGGGTTATCGCAGGATGACGGTACCAGGGTTATGGCAGGATGACGGTACCAGGGTTATGGCAGGATGACGGTCCAGCTACCAGTCCCTGCTACCAATGGGACCATTACTTTTTTGACGACGGGGGGGGTTGCACAGAGTTTGAATCTGAGTCTTGGCCTGCTTGGGTGGTGGCCGGGGCGTGCCCCTGATGGCCATGGCGTGTCCCTGGTGGCTGGGGCGTGTCCCTGGTGGCGGGGACGTGTCCCTGGTGGCCGGGACGTGTCCCTGGTGGCCGGGGCGTGTCCCTGGTGGCCGGGGCGTGTCCCTGGCTGCCGGGACGTGTCCCTGGCTGCCGGGACGTGTCCCTGGTGGCCGGGGCGTGTCCCTGGTGGTCGGTGCGTGTCCGGGACGTGTCCTTGGTGTCCGGGGCGTGTCCCTGGTGGCCGGGGCGTGTCCCTGGTGGCCGGGGCGTGTCCCTGGTGGCCGGGGCGTGCCCCTGATGGCCAAGGCGTGCCCTGGTGGCTGGGGCGTGTCCCTGGTGGCAGGGACGTGTCCCTGGTGGCCGGGGCGTGTCCCTGGCTGCCGGGACGTGTCCCTGGTGGCCGGGGCGTGTCCCTGGTGGCCAGGACGTGTCCCTGGTGGCCGGGGCGTGTCCCTGGTGGCCGGGGCGTGCCCCTGATGGCCAAGGCGTGTCCCTGGTGGCTGGGGCGTGTCCCTGGTGGCCGGGACGTGTCCCTGGTGGCCGGGACGTGTCCCTGGTGGCCGGGACGTGTCCCTGGTGGCCGGGGCGTGTCCCTGGTGGCCGGGGCGTGTCCCTGGTGGCCGGGGCGTGTCCCTGGTGGCTGGGGCGTGTCCCTGGTGGCTGGGGCGTGTCCCTGGTGGCGGGGACGTGTCCCTGGTGGCCGGGGCGTGTCCCTAGTGGCCGGGGCGTGTCCCTGGTGGCCGGGGCGTGCCCCTGGTGGCCGGGGCGTGTCCCTGGTGGCCGGGGCGTGTCCCTAGTGGCCGGGGCGTGTCCCTGGTGGCCGGGGCGTGTCCCTGGTGGCCAAGGCGTGTCCCTGGTGGCTGGGACATGTCCCTGGTGGCCGGAGCGTGTCCCTGGTGTCTGGCACGTGTCCCTGGTGGCACGTGTCGGCGAGGCGGACATTTGCATGACGTTGTCTCAAATGCGTGCAGATATCGTTGTAAAATAAAATAAAATAAATCGCAGGATAACAGGGCTTAATATCGGGTACTTTCACGGACAAAAATAGTTAGACCCTAAGAAAGCAAGGCATTTTATTAACGCTCAAGTATTTTTTTGCCCTATATGATATTAACGGCTTTACTCGTACCACTCAACCATCAAGGTACACGTGCCACGATATCTGCCAGTAGTGCCTGCCGCGCGCCACGATATCTGCCAGTCGTGTCTGCCGCGCGCCACGATATCTGTCAGTCGTGTCTGCCGCGCGCCACGATATCTGCCAGTCGTGTCTGCCGCTTGCCACGATATCTGCCAGTCGTGTCTGCCGTGCGCCACGATATCTGCCAGTCGTGTCTGCCGCGCGCCACGATATCTACCAGTCGTGTCTGCCGCGCGCCACGATATCTACCAGTCGTGTCTGCTGCGCGCCACGATATCTGCTAGTCGTGTCTGCCGCGCGCCACGATATCTGCCAGTCGTGCCTGCCGCGCGCCACGATATCTGCCAGTCGTGTCTGCCGCGCGCCACGATATCTGTCAGTCGTGTCTGCCGCGCGCCACGATATCTGCCAGTCGTGTCTGCCGCTTGCCACGATATCTGCCAGTCGTGTCTGCCGTGCGCCACGATATCTGCCAGTCGTGTCTGCCGCGCGCCACGATATCTACCAGTCGTGTCTGCCGCGCGCCACGATATCTACCAGTCGTGTCTGCTGCGCGCCACGATATCTGCTAGTCGTGTCTGCCGCGCGCCACGATATCTACCAGTCGTGTCTGCTGCGCGCCACGATATCTGCTAGTCGTGTCTGCCGCGCGCCACGATATCTGCCAGTCGTGTCTGCCGCGCGCCACGATATCTGTCAGTCGTGTCTGCCGCGCGCCACGATATCTGCCAGTCGTGTCTGCCGCTTGCCACGATATCTGCCAGTCGTGTCTGCCGTGCGCCACGATATCTGCCAGTCGTGTCTGCCGCGCGCCACGATATCTACCAGTCGTGTCTGCCGCGCGCCACGATATCTACCAGTCGTGTCTGCTGCGCGCCACGATATCTGCTAGTCGTGTCTGCCGCGCGCCACGATATCTGCCAGTCGTGTCTGCCGCGCGCCACGATATCTACCAGTCGTGTCTGCCGCGCGCCACGATATCTGCCAGTCGTGTCTGCCGCGCGCCGCGATATCTGCCAGTCGTGTCTGCCGCGCGCCACGATATCTGCCAGTCGTGTCTGCCGCGCGCCACGATATCTGCCAGTCGTGTCTGCCGCGCGCCACGATATCTGCCAGCCGTGCCTGCCACGTGCCACGATATCTGCCAGTCGTGTCTGCCGCGCGCCACGATATCTGCCAGTCGTGTCTGCCGCGCGCCACGATATCTGCCAGTCGTGCCTGCCGCTTGCCACGATATCTGCCAGTCGTGCCTGCCGCGCGCCACGATATCTGCTAGTCGTGTCTGCCGCGCGCCACGATATCTGCCAGTCGTGTCTGCCACGTGCCACGATATCTGCCAGTCGTGTCTGCCGCGCGCCACGATATCTGCCAGTCGTGTCTGCCGCGCGCCACGATATCTGCTAGTCGTGTCTGCCGCGCGCCACGATATCTGCCAGCCGTGCCTGCCGCGTGCCACGATATCTGCCAGTCGTGTCTGCCGCTTGCCACGATATCTGCCAGTCGTGTCTGCCACGTGCCACGATATCTGCCAGTCGTGTCTGCCGCGCGCCACGATATCTGCCAGTCGTGCCTGCCGCGCGCCACGATATCTGCCAGTCGTGTCTGCCGCGCGCCACGATATCTGCCAGTCGTGTCTGCCACGTGCCACGATATCTGCCAGTCGTGTCTGCCGCGCGCCACGATATCTGCCAGTCGTGCCTGCCGCGCGCCACGATATCTGCCAGTCGTGTCTGCCGCGCGCCACGATATCTGCTAGTCGTGTCTGCCGCGCGCCACGATATCTGCCAGCCGTGCCTGCCGCGTGCCACGATATCTGCCAGTCGTGTCTGCCGCGTGCCACGATATCTGCCAGTCGTGTCTGCCGCGCGCCACGATATCTGCCAGTCGTGTCTGCCGCGCGCCACGATATCTGCTAGTCGTGTCTGCCGCGCGCCACGATATCTGCCAGCCGTGCCTGCCGCGCGCCACGATATCTGCCAGTCGTGCCTGCCGCGCGCCACGATATCTGCCAGTCGTGTCTGCCGCGCGCCACGATATCTGCCAGTCGTGCCTGCCGCGCGCCACGATATCTGCTAGTCGTGTCTGCCGCGCGCGACGATATCTGCCAGTCGTGTCTGCCGCGCGCCACGATATCTGCCAGTCGTGCCTGCCGCGCGTCACGATATCTGCCAGCCGTGTCTGCCGCGCGCCACGATATCTGCCCGTCGTGTCTGCCGCGCGCCACGATATCTGCCAGCCGTGCCTGCCGCGTGCCACGATATCTGCCAGCCGTGTCTGCCGCGTGCCACGATATCTGCCAGTCGTGCCTGCCGCGTGCCACGATATCTGCCAGTCGTGTCTGCCGCGTGCCACGATATCTGCCAGTCGTGTCTGCCGCGCGCCACGATATCTGCCAGTCGTGTCTGCCGCGCGCCACGATATCTGCCAGTCGTGCCTGCCGCGTGCCACGATATCTGCCAGCCGTGCCTTCCGCGTGCCACGATATCTGCCAGTCGTGTCTGCCGCGCGCCACGATATCTGCCATTCGTGTCTGCCGCTTGCCACGATATCTGCCAGTCGTGTCTGCCGCGCGCCACGATATCTGCCCATCGTGTCTGCCGCGCGCCACGATATCTGCCAGTCGTGCCTGCCGCGCGCCACGATATCTGCCAGTCGTGCCTGCCGCGCGTCACGATATCTGCCAGTCGTGTCTGCCGTGCGCCACGATATCTGCCAGTCGTGTCTGCCGCTTGCCACGATATCTGCCAGTCGTGTCTGCCGCGCGCCACGATATCTGCCCATCGTGTCTGCCGCGCGCCACGATATCTGCCAGTCGTGCCTGCCGCGCGCCACGATATCTGCCAGTCGTGCCTGCCGCGCGTCACGATATCTGCCAGCCGTGTCTGCCGCGTGCCACGATATCTGCCAGTCGTGCCTGCCGCGTGCCACGATATCGGCCAGTCGTGTCTGCCGCTTGCCAAGATATCTGCCAGTTGTGCCTAGGACGTTTCGGCCTGAGACGATTCGGCCTAGGACGCTTCTGCCAGGTTTTTTGGGGAGGGCGGACGTTTCGGCTAAGTATAATATTACAAAACTTCATGGAGTCACACATGTTTTATTTGCCTAACGCCTAACGTTAAACTTTCATTAAAGTATTATTCCCGAATAAGTTGAAATAAGTTTAAATTATACTTCCTAGGCTGAAACGTTCACTGGTCGAAACGTCTGTCCACCCTGCCAGTCGAGCCTGCTGTTACAGCCTCCTCCATATGGGAGGGCGGTGGTCGTGGGTACTCAACAACAGCTTTTCTTCCACCCCCCCCCCCCCATGTCGGTAAGCATCCTCTAATGTAATGACCCCACCTCCCCCCACTCCCCCTTCCATTCACCCCCACACCCCCCTCCACTCCATTATTCCATCACCCCCGCTCCCCATGTCGGTAAGCACCAAACTGACCCTCCCCCCCTCCCCCTTCCCCTCACACCCACACCGCCCTCCACTCCATTATTCAAGCACCCCTACCCCACAGGTCGGTAAGTGCAAAAATGACCCTCCTCCCCCTCCCTCTCACACCGCTTTCCACTCCATAACTTCACCACCCCGCCCCATCTGCCGCCCCCCCCCCCCCACCCATACCAAGCCACTAACAGCTATTAATAAGGAAGGTGAACGTCGCATTTTGTCAATGGCTTCGGCTTCTGATGAGTAGAAATTTCATTCATATTGCATGTCAGGGTCTTGTCGCCTGATGGGAGACACTTCACTTCACTCCCCTTGTCCCATTGTTCGTCAGCCGTTCACGTAAGCCATCACACGTAACCCATAACATGGTTATCTAATCACCCACCCCCTACCCCCACCCGCCACGCCCCAACCCTACACCCTGCCCCCACCCGCCGCGCCCCAACCCCCAATCCTACACCATACCCCTTACCCCCGACCTCCCAATCTACCCCTATCCCTACCCCCCACCCCCACCCCCCAACCCTACCAACCAATTCCACCAAATACCCCCACCCCCTAATGCCCAACCCCTAGTCCTACACCCTATCCCCACCCTCCAACTCCCAACCTTACCCCCTAACCCCCACTCCAACCACCCGGTCCCGCACCCCCCACACCTCCCCTCAACCTTACCCCCTAACCCCCACCCCAACCACCCGGTCCCGCACCCCCCACACCTCCCCTCAACCTTACCCCCTAACCCCCACTCCAACCACCCGGTCCCGCACCCCCCACACCTCCCCTCAACCTTACCCCCTAACCCCCACTCCAACCACCCGGTCCCGCACCCCCCACACCTCCCCTCAACCTTACCCCCTAACCCCCACTCCAACCACCCGGCCCCGCACCCCCCACACACCCCCTCAACCCATTATGACGTCTGTAATTTTATTGTTTCGTGATGAATTACTTATTAACGTCATATATATCCCACGTGACAGATACGACCTTGCCGGCAAGGCACTCAGTGACTGCCTGGTGTTGTTCCGCTGTGTTGTTCACACCCGTCCGTCTGTTGTCCCACGCACGCGTGAGTGGGGGGGGGGGACCTTTTTCGATCTCCACGATTGGCATCCAAGAATTCTTGGAGATTCTCTTATGCAGACGACCAGTTGCAGAATGAAATGTTGGGGTTTTGGGCCACTTTCGTAAAACGAGTTAGGTGTAATTGTGTCGAGACAATGAAGTAATGGAATTAGATGACAATATAACAATAACGCGAGTTAGCACGGCGTTAGGCAATTTTATTAATCCGAAAACTCAAAACTCGCGCTATTACTATTATTATGATTTGAATTTAAATGCTTACCCACAAGTTTACCTCACATATCGGCTGGGCGTTCACATGTCTCCTTGCTTCCTTGGTGTAACTATCTTAACGTTCGCCCTGTGAGCCAGCCGCCCGCTTTACAAGCCTTCCCACACCCTGTGAGCCAGCCGCCTGCTTTACAAGCCTTCCCACACCCTGTGAGCCAGCCGCCTGCTTTACAAGCCTTCCCACACCCTGTGAGCCAGCCGCCCGCTTTACAAGCCTTTGGGGTCAGGTCAACGCTGGGGTACCTCAAGGTTCGGTTCTTGGACCCCTCCTGTTTTTAATCTACATCAATGACATAACGGACGGTATCGAGTCCAACATAAGATTGTTCGCGGATGACACAACTTTATTTGTCATCGTAGATAAAATGGAAGATACAACACCCATGTTACAACGCGATCTGGAGAAAATGGAGAACTGGGCTTCCAAATGGTTCGTTAAATTTAATGCGTCTAAGACCAAATCTATGGAAATATCAAACAAAGATTGTCCAACGATGCCTGATCTTACTATGGGCAATGGTAAAATTGAATCCGTTAAGGAATGTAAACATCTCGGTGTTACCTTGAACTCAAGATTAACCTGGTCGTCTCACATTAGTGAAATGTATCTCAAGGCAAGCAGACGTGTTGATTTACTAGCTCGTTTGAGTCATCGCCTGTCTCGAAAGACTCTAGACATTATGTATAAATCATTTATTAGACCAACCTTAGAATACGGGAGTGTTAAAGGGGACGGATGTACTCAATATGAAAGCGACAAACTTGAGTCGGTACAGTTAAGGGCTGGTCGTTTGGTAAGCGGCGCTATTAAGTACACGAGCCATATCAAGATCTATAACGAGTTGGGGTGGGAGTCGCTTGCCAAAAGGAGGGAACGAGCCAAACTGATGTTATTTCACAAAATGTTTTACAACAAGGCCCCGCCCTATCTGTGTAACCTACTACCACCATCTGTTAACACCAGAACTGTGTACCAACTACGAAATGCCCATGCGCTCAATATGACATCGATTCAAACAAGGTTAAATGTAATGTATAAATCTTTTCTACCCAGCACAGTAAGACTGTGGAATGAGCTACCTGCCGATACCAGACAATTAAGCGACATATATGCCTTCAAACGAGCTATAACGCCCCAAAATCAGACAAGGCTGACCAAACTCTATGCAATGGGTTCGCGCTCTATTAATATAATACATGCTCGCATAAGGATGAATTGCAGCTTGTTAAAATCGCATCTATATGATATGCATATAATTGATAGCCCCTTGTGTTCATGTGGAGAAGCTCTGGAAGATGCAGTTCACTATTTTTTCTCTTGTAAGCATTACAGTAACATTCGGGATACCCTCATGCGGCAAATAAGATTATCGGCTCCAGTGTCTATCGGGACTATTTTAAACGGTAATCCTGACTTTCCGTTTGATGTAAACGCTGACATTTGTGTCGCGGTCCACGAGTTTATAGCCAAGTGTAAACGTTTTGATATCTAATCATATTATATAAAATTAATAACATGGCTGTATATCGGACTGACCCTGTGTGTAATCATTTAGTTACTTTACCTTTTGTTCACAACTACTGATACCCTGGTTTAGATAACCTAGTTTATCGTTCTACAATTTATACTACACGAGTTTTGACATTTCTATATTCTCAACAGTTGTGTGACTACGTACCTCAGCAAGAGGAATTTGTATAGGCTTTGCCTGATTTCCAATTGCTTAATAAAAATATGTTTAAACCAAGCCTTCCCACACCCTGTGAGCCAGCCGCCTGCTTTACAAGCCTTCCCACACCCTGTGAGCCAGCCGCCCGCTTTACAAGCCTTCCCACACCCTGTGAGCCAGCTGCCCGCTTTACAAGCCTTCCCACACCCTGTGAGCCAGCCGCCTGCTTTACAAGCCTTCCCACACCCTGTTAGCCAACCGCCCGCTTTAGAAGCCTTCCCACATCCTGTGAGCCAGCTGCCCGCTTTACAAGCCTTCCCACACCCTGTGAGCCAGCCGCCTGCTTTACAAGCCTTCCCACACCCTGTGAGCCAGCCGCCTGCTTTACAAGCCTTCCCACACCCTGTGAGCCAGCCGCCCGCTTTACAAGCCTTCCCACACCCTGTGAGCCAGCCGCCCGCTTTACAAGCCTTCCCACACCCTGTGAGCCAGCCGCCTGCTTTACAAGCCTTCCCACACCCTGTGAGCCAGCCGCCCGCTTTACAAGCCTTCCCACACCCTGTGAGCCAGCCGCCTGCTTTACAAGCCTTCCCACACCCTGTTAGCCAACCGCCCGCTTTACAAGCCTTCCCACACCCTGTGAGCCAGCCGCCTGCTTTACAAGCCTTCCCACACCCTGTGAGCCAGCCGCCCGCTTTACAAGCCTTCCCACACCCTGTGAGCCAGCCGCCTGCTTTACAAGCCTTCCCACACCCTGTGAGCCAGCCGCCCGCTTTACAAGCCATCCCACATCCTGTGAGCCAGCCGCCCGCTTTGCAAGCCTTCCCACACCCCGCCTGCTTTACAACCCTTCCCACATCCTGTAAGCCAGCCGCCCGCTTTACAAGCCTTCCCACACCCTGTGAGCCAGCCGCCTGCTTTACAAGCCTTCCCACACCCTGTGAGCCAGCCGCCTGCTTTACAAGCCTTCCCACACCCTGTGAGCCAGCCGCCCGCTTTACAAGCCATCCCACATCCTGTGAGCCAGCCGCCCGCTTTGCAAGCCTTCCCACACCCCGCCTGCTTTACAACCCTTCCCACATCCTGTAAGCCAGCCGCCCGCTTTACAAGCCTTCCCACACCCTGTGAGCCAGCCGCCTGCTTTACAAGCCTTCCCACACCCTGTGAGCCAGCCGCCTGCTTTACAAGCCTTCCCACACCCTGTGAGCCAGCCGCACGCTTTACAAGCCTTCCCACACCCTGTGAGCCAGCCGCCCGCTTTACAAGCCTTCCCACACCCTGTGAGCCAGCCGCCTGCTTTAAAATTCTTCCCACACCCTGTAAGCCAGCCGCCTGCTTTACAAGCCTTCCCACATCCTGTGAGCCAGCTGCCCGCTTTACAAGCCTTCCCACACCCTGTAAGCCAGCCGCCTGCTTTACAAGCCTTCCCACACCCTGTGAGCCAGCCGCCTGCTTTACAAGCCTTCCCACACCCTGTGAGCCAGCCGCCCGCTTTACAAGCCTTCCCACACCCTGTGAGCCAGCCGCCTGCTTTACAAGCCTTCCCACACCCTGTGAGCCAGCCGCCTGCTTTACAAGCCTTCTCACACCCTGTGAGCCAGCCGCCCGCTTTACAAGCCTTCCCACACCCTGTGAGCCAGCCGCCTGCTTTACAAGCCTTCCCACACCCTGTGAGCCAGCCGCCTGCTTTACAAGCCTTCGCACACCCTGTGAGCCAGCCGCCTGCTTTACAAGCCTTCCCACACCCTGTGAGCCAGCCGCCCGCTTTACAAGCCTTCCCACACCCTGTGAGCCAGCCGCCTGCTTTACAAGCCTTCCCACACCCTGTGAGCCAGCCGCCCGCTTTACAAGCCTTCTCACACCCTGTGAGCCAGCCGCCCGCTTTACAAGCCTTCCCACACCCTGTGAGCCAGCCGCCTGCTTTACAAGCCTTCCCACACCCTGTGAGCCAGCCGCCCGCTTTACAAGCCTTCCCACACCCTGTGAGCCAGCCGCCCGCTTTACAAGCCTTCCCACACCCTGTGAGCCAGCCGCCTGCTTTACAAGCCTTCTCACACCCTGTGAGCCAGCCGCCCGCTTTACAAGCCTTCCCACACCCTGTGAGCCAGCCGCCTGCTTTACAAGCCTTCCCACACCCTGTGAGCCAGCCGCCTGCTTTACAAGCCTTCCCACACCCTGTGAGCCAGCCGCCCGCTTTACAAGCCTTCCCACACCCTGTGAGCCAGCCGCCTGCTTTACAAGCCTTCCCACACCCTGTGAGCCAGCCGCCCGCTTTACAAGCCTTCCCACACCCTGTGAGCCAGCCGCCTGCTTTACAAGCCTTCCCACACCCTGTGAGCCAGCCGCCCGCTTTACAAGCCTTCCCACACCCTGTGAGCCAGCCGCCTGCTTTACAAGCCTTCCCACACCCTGTGAGCCAGCCGCCTGCTTTACAAGCCTTCCCACACCCTGTGAGCCAGCCGCCCGCTTTACAAGCCTTCCCACACCCTGTGAGCCAGCCGCCTGCTTTACAAGCCTTCCCACACCCTGTGAGCCAGCCGCCTGCTTTACAAGCCTTCCCACACCCTGTGAGCCAGCCGCCTGCTTTACAAGCCTTCCCACACCCTGTGAGCCAGCCGCCCGCTTTACAAGCCTTCCCACACCCTGTGAGCCAGCCGCCTGCTTTACAAGCCTTCCCACACCCTGTGAGCCAGCCGCCTGCTTTACAAGCCTTCCCACACCCTGTGAGCCAGCCGCCCGCTTTACAAGCCTTCCCACACCCTGTGAGCCAGCCGCCTGCTTTACAAGCCTTCCCACACCCTGTGAGCCAGCCGCCCGCTTTACAAGCCTTCCCACACCCTGTGAGCCAGCCGCCTGCTTTACAAGCCTTCTCACACCCTGTGAGCCAGCCGCCCGCTTTACAAGCCTTCCCACACCCTGTGAGCCAGCCGCCTGCTTTACAAGCCTTCCCACACCCTGTGAGCCAGCCGCCTGCTTTACAAGCCTTCCCACACCCTGTGAGCCAGCCGCCCGCTTTACAAGCCTTCCCACACCCTGTGAGCCAGCCGCCTGCTTTACAAGCCTTCCCACACCCTGTGAGCCAGCCGCCCGCTTTACAAGCCTTCCCACACCCTGTGAGCCAGCCGCCTGCTTTACAAGCCTTCCCACACCCTGTGAGCCAGCCGCCCGCTTTACAAGCCTTCTCACACCCTGTGAGCCAGCCGCCCGCTTTACAAGCCTTCCCACACCCTGTGAGCCAGCCGCCTGCTTTACAAGCCTTCCCACACCCTGTGAGCCAGGCGCCTGCTTTACAAGCCTTCCCACACCCTGTGAGCCAGCCGCCTGCTTTACAAGCCTTCCCACACCCTGTGAGCCAGCCGCCCGCTTTACAAGCCTTCTCACACCCTGTGAGCCAGCCGCCCGCTTTACAAGCCTTCCCACACCCTGTGAGCCAGCCGCCTGCTTTACAAGCCTTCCCACACCCTGTGAGCCAGCCGCCTGCTTTACAAGCCTTCCCACACCCTGTGAGCCAGCCGCCTGCTTTACAAGCCTTCCCACACCCTGTGAGCCAGCCGCCCGCTATGCACAATATCAGTATATATCAGTATATCGCGACCAAGGACCGTGGCACGCGCAGCTAGGTAACGGCAGCTAGGAGGCCCGTGTACACACTGAAGGCCGCTAAAATCGCATTCACCAGTTCTGATAGTTGACGCCACCTGCCGGAATAATCTGACCCAAACCGGCTTTCGACCCTTTCAATAGACAATCGTTGCCATAGAACAATGACACAATGACACATTATGTCACACAATGACACATTATGTCACACAATGACACAATGACACATGACGTCACACAAAAGTGGTTATAGATGTAAAGGGCCCGCATAGCTGCCATATAACATTCCACTTCCTTACCGGAAAATGTTACATTTTTGTTGTGTTTTTTTTGCGGTGTAGATCTATTTGTTGACAGCACTTTTTTCGTAACCAACTTAGGTTTGTTTCTTAATTCTTCAAATCGAGAAAGAGCTTTCCCCTATAGTTCACTGAACACCGGATGTGACGTCACTGACACGGGGTCCACAATTCCCGAATGTAACGTAAAAATAATAATAACGTTTATTGTCCACAAACAAGTACAACAGACAATAGCAGAAGTCGAGCCTTGTAAGTTAATATGCTCATATGTTATGAATTGGGTGTAATATCTCCCGCATGCCTGCCCTTGGCCAGCAGCTAGGATACCGTTAAACTAGGATATCTGATGGACCGTTACTATGTGGATCTCTGTTGATGGGTCATGAAGGTTATTGACACTCCGTCACCTGCCTTCTTCGTCTGACAAATCTTACACTAATTGAATCTCGATGTCAAGGCATGGAGTCGATCTGTATCGCATTTCATGACACCGGATGTCGCGGTAATCAAGAAAGCACGATTCGGACATTGATTTATATAATTGTAAGTCCGCCGCCACCTCTCAGGAGCGCCATCTGTCGGGAGAGCTGCCGCCCGGATATCGTCTGCTCCCTCTCTTGAACCACTTACGGAATGAGTGTGGGGATGCAGTCTGTCCCCGCTCTTTCCTTCTCTCCCCTCCCCTCCCCTCCTCCAATCTGTTGGAACACTTGACACAATCGACTTGTTTACGTGGCCTGCGGGGAACCTTCGACAGGATGGTGACCCGTGACCTTGACCTTCGTCTCGGTCATCGTGTCCATCTGGTGTGTTCTGTGCCGTATATAAGACGTGAGGAACGGGGACCTCAACAACTCAGAGGTTGGCAGGACGGCAGGAAGGGAAGATCATCAGGTGTGATGGCCGGCCAGACAGACAGACGCGGCACCACCCGCCAGACAGACGCGGCACCACCCGCCAGACCGACGCGGCACCACCCGCCAGACCGACGCGGCACCACCCGCCAGACAGACGCGGCACCACCCGTCAGACAGACAGACGCGACACCGCCAACGAGACACACACTGGTAGTTGTCTTAGTCGCAGAGCACGTGGTATTGTATACAGAAATATCTGAGTGAAACATAAATATGACCACATTCTCTTCCCCATGTACATGGTATTAAAGTAACCGAAGCATAGATTAAACGAACTCGCTGTTTATGAATCATCATAAAATAATAACATTATAATAAATGCAAATGTATAATGTCTTAAAGTTGAACATATTTAATATGCATTTCTGGTAATCTGTAGGTGTTTTCCTACTTGCCTTAATTTTCCAGCCATATTTTCCGCTAAGGTTGCAATATATAATGTTTGTTAAATGTGTGTGTAATACATACCACCTTTGTTCGATGTACGGTTGTTCTTTCAATAACTGTTCCATCGCATGTATTGTTACTATTTTAATGCACAAAATGGCTGACACAATGGTTTCTGTAAATGTACGTGTTATGAACTCAAGTTGCCAATGTCCATCCTTCGCCTTGTACTTTGGTCCATTGCTTGTAACACACTAACCCACCACTTCAAGCCAAAGGTAAGTCAATTCATTACCAATACTATTTCATAGTGTAACCTTAGTTCTTAATAGTGCGATTACATCTTTAAATAATATGATAAATATATGGATAATGCTGAATATATGTATATAATATAACTTAAATGTCAAGAGAAAAAATAGGTGAAATGCTAGCAACTGTAATTATTTGAACAGACTAACCCAGTGATTCCACTTTTCGCCTCCAGGTGGCGAGACCTGCACGGAGAGTGATGCCAACAGTAACTGTGTCTGCTCCTGTACCTGTCAGTCAAGTGAGTCCTCAACCGTCGCCATATCTACAACAGCAAACAGCTGTCGGCGGCAACCTAGTGGCACTTCATGTGTGTCACCACATTCATAACGTTAATCTCACGCCAGGAGAAGAGCGTTTGACAGCATGTTCAATGAGCCATATCACCACAAGGCATTGTGATTATGCATATTCATCGTGCAGAATTCCCCTTTAGCGTCATTTTGGTGAAGATGATCAAACGTTATGGCAAACATGGAAGTTCCATTCATTTGAATTAGAATCTCGTTGCCCAATGATGCCGCGTTATTCATTGAAACTGGGTAATGTGGTGAGTAGTGATAATTCGTTTGGCTAATTATTCTCAATGTAACTGTATTATGGTAACTGATACCGCCGTCCTCTCCCCCCACCCCTCCTACAACCAGGCTGCACCGACACCCCGACCCCCACCCCGGAGCCCACCCGCCCACCCTGCACGGCCGGCATATCGGGCCCCAACCTGCTGACGACCTACGACGGCGAGACGTATGCCATGATCACCAACAACAAATACGTCGTGTCCAGATGGGCGGAGGCGTCGGACCACCAGTGCAAGGTAACAGCGACAACCCGGCGCCAAACACTTGGCCTCAGCTCTTGTTGTAACTCACAGACTCGTCACAGATAGACGCATTCGGCAAACTCGAAAACAAAAACAATTGTGATTTCTACATTTGAGCATCTTAGATACACCGACAAAGGCTTCCAGTACTGTATCCATATGTATTCATGTGTCCCGCCCCCTCTCCCCTCAGTTCCAAGTGCGCGTGGACACAGAAGATTCTCCCGATGGGGGCGCTCAGGTCGGTTGGCTCGGTGCCGGCTTCGGAGTCCATCCAAAGAAATCCACTAAGTTTGACAGGAACTACCGCGTCTCGCTGACCCAGGGCGCCGTCGAGATCAGAGGCCGCGGATACAACGTAAGCTGCTTACTTCAAATGTTCCATTGTTAAACCACCTTTTGTGGACACGAAGGCTAACCTGTTCCAGGTATCCTCCCGGAAAAATTAAATGAAATTGAATGAAACAAACCACGGATGTAGTTACCAACACGAACCAACGAAGCCAATGCTACTCCCATGCAGCCTGCGAGAAGCGGTCGACATTTTTATTATTAATATATTTCTCTAATTGCTTTGAATGTTAAACTGCGAACAATGCACATCTATTCGGATAGGTGCTTTAATGAATTAATTTAAAGTTTCCCATGGCCTCTGACCGTGTTAATTTGTCCCCCACCCCCAGCCGACCGTGCTGACGGAGAGCGGCTGCCACCACTCGGACTTTGGCGAGGAGCCCTGGACCTTCTGCGCCGACATCGACACCCCGGGAACCTTCACCATTCGCGGCGAGGTGCCCACCCTCGACTGCTGGTTCGAGGTGACCTACGTGGAGAGCGCCGACGGTAACGACATGGTGACGGTCAACGCCTCCGAGTACTATGACGGCCAGCTGAACGGCATGTGTGGAGACAGAGACGGCGACAGCGCCAACGACGACCTGCATTGTCCCGGTAACTCTGGTGACGTGTCGGTCGACTGCGTGGACGGGGCTCACCAGTTCAACGGCTAAGACCACCCACCCACCCACCCAGGACGCCGCGACGAAGGCCGATCGACCCCGCTTCAAGCTCTGTGTTGTACATTACTCCCGTGTATAGTTGGTGGCGTGGCACGAGCAGCAGGGTCGTCTCCTCGAGCACCGTCCATGTCCTCCAAGGATGTGGCAGAGCGTCCAATCTGAAGCATGGTGAACGACAGACGACCCTGCTATTTGCGTCATTGTAGGAACAAATAAACTATCCTTTTTTGGAAACAGTATGTCACTTCTTGAATTCGTATTTGCGACAATGTTTGCCTGCATCACACACTTTTGAGCTTCTTCGTCCTGAGTTGCGTTCAAATTCGCAATCGTCTAGGCCAGACCAGAGAACTTGCCTTTGGCTTCTTCTAAGTAAAGACGTGTGGACAAAGTGTGTGTGGGTAAATGGCGACACGCTACACAGGCATATTTGAAAAATCGGCATTCCGACACTCAGGATCTGAAAAAGCGACATCGACACAGATTTTGCAAAAACGACACTGAACTTAGCCAAAAAGTGACACGGAACGTTGTGAAAAAATCTACATTCGACACTACATTCGAAATTGAAACATCGACACTGGACACTGAACCCCCCTTTCAGACCCCTAGTATACCTGGTCCGTAATGTATACCAACACCGCAATACACAAAGCGAGAATTTCTGCGTGGCTATTTCGGAACTTATATTGCAAACAGAAAGTTTCAGTGATGGCTAGTTTACACACACATATACTGACATGTAGGTGACATCACACCAATAGGAAGAATCAACACTGCTATAGCATGATATCCTAGATGTGCCGTTACATCCGATGAAACGGAAATCGAAATTGAGTAGTTCCGCGTCATGATATTGTAAGGAGCTGGGAATGACAATCGGCCACGGGCTCTGTTATGTCATAAAATCATCTTTGTTTCGATATATAAACCCAACTTGTGACTTAGAGTGAACTACCTGCAACAAACACAACACTAAACGTTAAACAATTGTTCGCACAAAATAAAAACATTGATTTTCTAATCATTTAACATGAGAATAAACTCGATCGTTAAGCACACAATTCAAGACAGAGAGAATTCAACTCCCCTGGTAGGACTTGTGTAACCCCAAAACTCATGAGCATCGGCTATCCGAGATAGCAGATATATCCGAGATGTACAACCGGTTGAGAATGATGTTAGAGATCGGTGGCGCCACAACCGGTGGAGAATGATGATAGAAACCAGTGACGCCACAACCGGTGGAGAGTGATGCTAGAGACCAGTGGCGCCACGACCAGTGGAGAGTGACGCTTCTGACGAGTGCGTTGTGTGCGATAAAAGGGGATATGACGCCCTGCCGCGGGAAACACGGACCACATTGGTCACCGCAGGGGTGGAAGACATGACATGACATGTTGGTGTTTTAGGCCACTTTTGTGCACATACAGGCTAAATTGGGCCGAGGAACCTCCCGGGACGATGAAGGATGAAGGAATGAAACATGCCCCAGATTAGGTGCCCGAGCCCGGATTCGAACCCAGGACCTATTGATCTGCGGTCTAGTGCGCTAACCACTACACCAGGGAGGCCCCAGAGGTGGAAGAAAGAGAAGAGAAGTCTATTTTGTGCTGCTGAAAGTGACAGATTCATGAGGACAACGCTAGTCTACTGCCGAAGCCTTCGATTTTTTTTGCCTTGGCTACATCTATAGCAAATCTATAGAATACAAGTTACACAAGAATTAGGTTGCCATTCAGTACTCGGGGTTTGGAAGGGGGCGGGGTGGGTACAGTGTCCTGTGTCGATTTTTCAAAATGCTCAGTGTCGAATTTTCAAAATGCTCACTGTGAAATGTCGATTTATCACGACTTTCCTTTGGGATAAATTCAGTGTCGATTTTTCTGAAATATTGTGTCGATGCCGCGAGTCGCCATTCACCTCTTCCAGACCCCTGGTATCAGAAGGCATTATGAAAGCGCACCACATACGCCAGAATACGCTGCACCTTCTTCATCTAACGAGAATCTCGGCCCGACAGCCTAACCAACATGGCTGCGTAATAAATGAGTCTGTGCCTTATGCTCATATTTAATTAAATATCAAACAGGATTTTTTCTATTATTTTTGTTTTGAGGGTTGATATTTATCTGATATGGCGCAAATCTGCAGCGAACGTGGGAATCCCCTAACTGACTGACGGGTTCCAACCAGATAGCTCAGTGGGTTTGAGCGCTGGCCTTGAGTGCTCTGGCCACTTGAGAGCCTAACGGCACGTGGATCAGTGGTTCGAGCCCCGCTGTGGCCATGTCTGTGTGGTCGCAGGATAAAGATCCAATGTCCTTCTTCGCAAAGAGTAGGTAACCACCCCCGGGGACATGGCTCCACTCTCCCTTCCTTCTCTCATTGGCACGTTATGTGGTTAAAGCGTCCTGAATCTATAACCAACCTAACTGACTAACTGACTGACTACTCAGAGAGGCTAGATTCTAACCTTGTGACACACGCGACAACTGACAGTCTTCTGGGGCATTCGACTGTCCGCCACCAGAGGTCGCTCGTCTGTCTGAGACCGGACGGGAAAAAAACTCCAAAGAGCTGAGGTCGCTCGTCTGTCTGAGACCGGACGGGAAAAAAACTCCAAAGAGCTGAGGTCGCTCGCTTCTGCTATACGACCTTTTCCAGGTAAACAAACCCGGTTTTGTCAGCATTGTTGTCCAGGGACATTAGTAATGACATTGCATTTTTTGGAAAAACTGTCTGTTACGATATAGCAGTAGGCTTGCATAGCATTTTGCTACGTATTTGCATAGCATGTTCATCATACACAAAGACAGCCTAAAGGGAACACTACCCTGTTGAGGATTATGTGTTGCTGGGTTTCCATACAATATACAATGACTTCCGGTCACAGACGCAGGAACATTTAATACATCGTTAAACCGTCTGCTCCGTCTGGCCAGCATCCGCCCTGTCCTCCTAGACCAGATGTACAAGGAGGCAAAAGGGCGAGCGACCCAATCCCCTCAGAGGGCGCATTTCTTTGGTAACCCGGGTGTATCCCTACGGTGGACCGAATACGCACATTACGCATCGGTTCACCGCCCGACACTTCTTTCACCCGGGTATGGGTGCGCGCGCATCTATTCGGTATGCCGATATGCCCCGTTCGAAACAACACGGGACATTCGGGAGAAGATGGCGGCTGATTGAAAAGTGATGAGGGTAGGTTGGTTCCAGTGCCTTAACGTGCACCGGATGTGAACGGTGTGTGCATTTCATTGGAAAAGGCATATCCCTATCGGCACGCTCGGAACTTCCCTGTCACGTGTTGCGGGCCCGGGGCGGGATACCGAACCTGGCCCAAAGAAAAGCGCCCAGAGTGAGTGCTTACTATATCCCCGCTCCCCTCAGTGAGCGGATACAAACTCTCTGTTCCCCTCAGTGAACGTTCACAAGGTCCCCGCTCCCCTCAGAATATTTGTCGTGTTTGTCCACGTACGTATTTTAGTGTGTGTATGCATTACGTACCAGGTTTTCTCATCAGAAGTCCGAGACAAGTTTTTCGGTCTGGACTGGACGATTGCGAATTTGAACGCAACTCAGTGTGAAGAAGCTCAAAAGTGTGTGATGCAGGCAAACATTGTCGCAAATACGAATTCAAGAAGTGACATACTGTTTCCAAAAGTGGACAGTTTATTTGTTCCTACAATGACGCAAATAGCAGGGTCGTCTGTCGTTCACCATGCTTCAGATTGGACGCTCTGCCACATCCTTGGAGGACATGGACGGTGCTCGAGGAGACGACCCTGCTGCTCGTGCCACGCCACCAACTATACACGGGAGTAATGTACAACACACAGCTTGAAGCGGGCTCGATCGGCCTTCGTCGCGGCGTCCTGGGTGGGTGGGCTTAGCCGTTGAACTGGTGAGCCCCGTCCACGCAGTCGACCGACACGTCACCAGAGTTACCGGGACAATGCAGGTCGTCGTTGGCGCTGTCGCCGTCTCTGTCTCCACACATGCCGTTCAGCTGGCCGTCATAGTACTCGGAGGCGTTGACCGTCACCATGTCGTTACCGTCGGCGCTCTCCACGTAGGTCACCTCGAACCAGCAGTCGAGGGTGGGCACCTCGCCGCGAATGGTGAAGGTTCCCGGGGTGTCGATGTCGGCGCAGAAGGTCCAGGGCTCCTCGCCAAAGTCCGAGTGGTGGCAGCCGCTCTCCGTCAGCACGGTCGGCTGGGGGTGGGGGACAAATTAACACGGTCAGAGGCCATGGGAAACTTCAAATTAATTCATTAAAGCACCTATCCGAATAGATGTGCATTGTTCGCAGTTTAACATTCAAAGCAATTAGAGAAATATATTAATAATAAAAATGTCGACCGCTTCTCGCAGGCTGTATGGGAGTTTCACTGGCTTCGTGGGTTCGTAACCAGGTAACTACATCTGTGGTTTGTTTCATTCAATCTCATTTAATTTTTCCGGGAGGATACCTGGAACAGGTTAGCCTTCGTGTCCACAAAAGGTGGTTTAACACTGGAACATTTGAAGTAAGCAGCTTACGTTGTATCCGCGGCCTCTGATCTCGACGGCGCCCTGGGTCAGCGAGACGCGGTAGTTCCTGTCAAACTTAGTGGATTTCTTTGGATGGACTCCGAAGCCGGCACCGAGCCAACCGACCTGAGCGCCCCCATCGGGAGAATCTTCTGTGTCCACGCGCACTTGGAACTGAGGGGAGAGGGGGCGGGACACATGAATACATATGGATACAGTACTGGAAGCCTTTGTCGGTGTATCTAAGATACTCAAATGTAGAAATTACAATTGTTTTTGTTTTCGAGTTTGCCGAATGCGTCTATCTGTGAAGAGTCTGTGAGTTACAACAAGAGCTGAGGCCAAGTGTTTGGCGCCGGGTTGTCGCTGTTACCTTGCACTGGTGGTCCGACGCCTCCGCCCATCTGGACACGACGTATTTGTTGTTGGTGATCATGGCATACGTCTCGCCGTCGTAGGTCGTCAGCAGGTTGGGGCCTGATATGCCGGCCGTGCAGGGTGGGCGGGTCGGCTCCGAGGTGGGGGTCGGGGTGTCGGTGCAGCCTGGGTGTAGGAGGGGTGGGGGGAGAGGACGGCGGTATCAGTTACCATAATACAGTTACATTGAGAATAATTAGCCAAACGAATTATGACTACTCCCCACATTACCCAGTTTCAATGGATAACGCGGCATCATTGGGCAACGAGATTCTTATTCAAATGAATGTAACTTCCATGTTTGCCATAACGTTTGAGCCACTTCACCAAAATGACGCTAAAGGGGAATTCTGCACGATGAATATGCATAATGACAATGCCTTGTGGTGATATGGCTCATTGAACATGCTGTCAAACGCTCTTCTCCTGGCGTGAGATTAACGTTATGAAGTGTGGTGACACACACGAAGTACCACTAGGTTGCCGCCGACAGCTGTTTGCTGTTGTAGCCATGGCGACGGTTGAGGACTCACTTGACTGACAGGTACAGGAGCAGACACAGTTACTGTTGGCATCACTCTCCGTGCAGGTCTCGCCACCTGGAGGCGAAAAGTGGAATCACTGGGTTAGCAGTCTGTTCAAATAATTGCAGTTGCTACCATTTCACCTATTTTTTCTCTTGACATTTAAGTTATATATATATATTTAGCATTAACCATATATTTGTAATATTATTCAATGATGTAATCGCATTATTAAGAACTAAGGTTACACTATGAAATGGTATTGGTAATGAATTTACTTACCTTTGGCTTGAAGTGGTGGGTCAGTGTGTTACAAGCAATGGACCAAAGTACAAGGCGAAGGATGGACATTGGCAACTTGAGTTCATAACACGTACATTCACAGAAACCATTGTGTCAGCCATTTTGTGCATTGAAATAGTAACAATACATGCGATGAGACAGTTATTGAAAGAACAACCGTACATCGAACAAAGGTGGTATGTATTACACACACATTAAGCAAACATTTTATGTTGCAACCATAGCGAAAAATATTGTTGGAAAATGTATGCAAGTATGAAAACACCTACAGATTATCAGAAATTCATATTAAATATGTTCAACTTTAAGACATTATACATTTGCATTTCTTATAATGTTATTATTTTATTATGATTAATGAACAGCGTTTTTTTTTAATCTATGCGTTGGTTACTTTAATACCGTGTTCATGGGGAACAGACTGTGGTCGTATTTACATTCCACTCAGACATTTCTGTATACAATACCACGTGCTCTGCGACTAACACAACGACCAGTGTGTGTCTCGTTGGTGGTGTCGCGTCTGTCTGTCTGGCAGGTGCTACCGCATCTGTCTGGCGGGTGGTGCCGCGTCTGTCTGGCGGGTGGTGCCGCGTCTGTCTGGTGGGTGCTGCCGCCTCTGTCTGGCAGGTGGTGCCGCGTCTGTCTGGCGGATGGTACCGCGTCTGTCTGGCGGGTGGTGCCGCGTCTGTCTGGCGGGTGGTGTCGCGTCTGTCTGTCTGGCAGGTGCTGCCGCATCTGTCTGGCGGGTGGTGCCGCGTCTGTCTGGCGGGTGGTACCGCGTCTGTCTGGCGGGTGGTGCCGCGTCTATCTGGCGGGTGGTGCCGCGTCTGTCTGGCGGGTGGTGCCGCGTTTGTCTGGTGGGTGGGTGCCGCATCTGTCTGGCGGGTGGTGCCGCGTCTGTCTGGCGGATGGTACCGCGTCTATCTGGCGGGTGGTGCCGCGTCTGTCTGGCGGGTGGTGCCGCGTCTGTCTGGCGGGTGGTGCCGCGTCTGTCTGGCGGGTGGTGCCGCGTCTGTCTGTCTGGCCGGCCATCACACCTGATGATCTCCCCTTCCTGCCGTCCTGCCAACCTCTGAGTTGGCGGTCGCTGTGGGAGGCTGTGTTGAGGTCCCCGTTACTCAAGTCTTATATACGGCACAGAGCGCACCAGACGGACACGATGACCGAGACGAAGGTCAAGGTCAAGGGTTGCCATCTTGTGGAAGTTCCCCCGCAGGCCGCGTAAACAGTTTGTTTGTGTGAGTCAAGTGCCCCACAGATTGGAGGTGGGGAGAGGCTGGGCGGGGCGGGCAAGGTAGGAGAGGGGGGATGAGCAGAGAGGGGAGGGGAGGGGAGGGGGGAGGGTGGGCAGAGGCGACACAGACCGCCGACCGGTCACACTTGACTACCGTGAGACACATACCACTTGAGTACAGCTGTCCAGCGCCCGTGGTGTCGCACAAGAAGAAATCAATCGCTTGGAATCAATTTCACTTCTTGTTTACTTGACGCTGATTTAATTGCTCGCCATTGGGCAGCTTATCGCGAGACTCTCGCGCTGAGGCACACGTGTTCTCCAGTTACCTTAACGTGATTGATTCGTTACCACCTTGGCGCACGTCAGCCCACCTGGCGACCCCACTGCACTGCATTAGTGTCACTATTGATTTATATTATTAATATCATTATATACCATGTAATACCTACTATGTGTATCGCCCTTATCGTATGCGGCTCGCGGTGTGTGTGTGACAAGTGATGTGAAGGGGGTCTTCGTCCTATTGAAGGGGAAGCCATGTCGCCGCTGGTAATCTCAGGACAGATGTAAGTGTCATATCTTAAGAAGAGGTATCATCTGTCGCACACCGTGCAATAAACCGACCGTCGCCATGGTAACACGGGCTCATGATGTCTTGTTGCCATGCTGCCATGTTGCCATGCTGCCATGTTGCCATGCTGCCATATTGCCATGCCCCCATGCTGCCACGTTGCCATACTGCCACGTTGCCATGCTTTCATGATGCCGTGTTGTCATGATGCCATGTTGTCATTATATCATGTTGTCATGGTGTCATGTTGCCATGGTGTCATGTTGCCATGATGTCATGGTGGTATCATCCCTTCCGACACCCGCCACATGTGGACTGTCGGTTACAGTTATCAACGGTTAACAATTACTATTTATTTGCATATTTAAATTCAGTCTAGCGTAGCACGACGTAAGTCGAGACTGACACCGCATGTCACTGTTTTACCCGTAGATTAGTAGCCGTGGGATGAAGAGCGGGAAGCCGGGGGCGGGGAGGGGGGGGGGTGGCACAGGCGGGGGTGTTAGGTGTCTTTTGAATATCATATGCGGGTTGCAATTAAGTGAAGAGCAGTCGTTGTGGGAATGGTTCTTATAATGTTAGGCTTACTCAACACCCGCTTATCAGTCTCAGCGTGAGACGTGTGACGTCATCGCCTTACGTGGCTGGAGAGAGGGTGACATCTGAGGATACGCCAGAAGGGAAAGAACATGTGACGTCATAACACGAAAAGGAAACTGCATATGCTACCTCATTTCCCTGTGAAATCTTTACATAATTTTTATCCTTTTATTTCACAGTCACTTTCGGTAAATCGAGCGATTGAAACAATGTAATGTATAGATGAAGCCGGAGTCAGTTAGCTGAATCACATAGAGTAATACATGGAGATACAATTAAAGCGTATACATCAAAGTAAAACAAAGTATAGCTGTTACCCCGGGCTTTAAAGCCAACAGCTGAATTACATAGAGTAATCCATTAAATCCAAATAAAGCGCATACATCAAGGTGAAGCAAAGTATTTCTTTGACCCCAGGCTTTTTACCGTTAGAGAGAGAGGAGAACCTGAAGACCGTAGAGAAGCTCTGTCTAGCCTTAAGTCTGGTAGACTTAAAAGACATAAGAATAAAAGACGCACGGGCTCTAGCCATGATGTGATAACCAGTAAGCCCTTACAACATCGAACACGAAGAGACAGGCATATAAAACTTAAAGTTGCATGTCGAGTTCTTTCCCGCCAAAACTAAGCCCAGGCGAAATTTCTATCAACATTTGCAGAAAATGTGATTGTTTCAGTTTATAAATTGAGAAACCTGATAAACATCGCCGTTTCGGCTGTGGTGTGGCAAACGTGTCTATCCCGGGACACCACAGAACTCTGTCGCGGCACTGCTACTTATACCAAAGCATCGCGAAGCACACAAACTGATGACTTTTACCGCTAAAATGAAAACTTGTGGTAAATTGATATCACCGGCAAAGCTAAGAGACACTATTTGGCAGTCTGGCATGGGTGGGGTATGGAAAAAAGAAAACTTGAATGATTCAAGGACTGATTTTTATTTGTATTTGGACCTCTTTAGTTTTGGCGGGAAAGAGCCCGACATGCAACTTTAAAGACAGTAACGATGACAACAAAGAGAATAAATAGATAGTAAAATGACAGTTGTATGCAGTCAAGCAATCAAAAGCCAAAGCCAGTTTGCCTGGTCTCATGATGCGACACGCAGGTGACTCTAACAAGTCCAGAGGTTCACAAATTCTATTGGCTCAAAGCACTGGCGCGAAACGGTTACTGAATTAAGAAAACGACAAGAACCGGATGCGAATAATTGGATGGTATAAATAGACAGGATCAACGTTGAGTAGGGAACTTAGACTTAGACTGATAGGAAGAGACTGAGAGAGACAGCAAGGAGAGGAAGAAGGCAGGCCAGGGATAGGACCTCCCGGTGTGGCGCGTCTTGTGATGTCGCGTCTTAGACTTAGACTTAGACTGATAGGAAGAGACTGAGAGAGACAGCAAGGAGAGGAAGAAGGCAGGCCAGGGATAGGACCTCCCGGTGTGGCGCGTCTTGTGATGTCGCATCTTAGACTTAGACTTAGACTGATAGGAAGAGACTGAGAGAGACAGCAAGGCGAGGAAGAAGGCAGGCCAGGGATAGGACCTCCCGGTGTGGCGCGTCTTGTGATGTCGCGTCTTAGACTTAGACTGATAGGAAGAGACTGAGAGAGACAGCAAGGAGAGGAAGAAGGCAGGCCAGGGATAGGACCTCCCGGTGTGGCGCGTCTTGTGATGTCGCGTCTTAGACTTAGACTTAGACTGATAGGAAGAGACTGAGAGAGACAGCAAGGAGAGGAAGAAGGCAGGCCAGGGATAGGACCTCCCGGTGTGGCGCGTCTTGTGATGTCGCATCTTAGACTTAGACTTAGACTGATAGGAAGAGACTGAGAGAGACAGCAAGGCGAGGAAGAAGGCAGGCCAGGGATAGGACCTCCCGGTGTGGCGCGTCTTGTGATGTCGCGTCTTAGACTTAGACTGATAGGAAGAGACTGAGAGAGACAGCAAGGAGAGGAAGAAGGCAGGCCAGGGATAGGACCTCCCGGTGTGGCGCGTCTTGTGATGTCGCGTCTTAGACTTAGACTTAGACTGATAGGAAGAGACTGAGAGAGACAGCAAGGAGAGGAAGAAGGCAGGCCAGGAATAGGACCTCCCGGTGTGGCGCGTCTTGTCATGTCGCGTCTTAGACTTAGACTTAGACTGATAGGAAGAGACTGAGAGAGACAGCAAGGCGAGGAAGAAGGCAGGCCAGGGATAGGACCTCCCGGTGTGGCGCGTCTTGTCATGTCGCATCTTAGACTTAGACTTAGACTGATAGGAAGAGACTGAGAGAGACAGCAAGGAGAGGAAGAAGGCAGGCCAGGGATAGGACCTCCCGGTGTGGCGCGTCTTGTGATGTCGCGTCTTAGACTTAGACTGATAGGAAGAGACTGAGAGAGACAGCAAGGAGAGGAAGAAGGCAGGCCAGGGATAGGACCTTCCGGTGTGGCGCGTCTTGTCATGTCGCGTCTTAGACTTAGACTTAGACTGATAGGAAGAGACTGAGAGAGACAGCAAGGAGAGGAAGAAGGCAGGCCAGGAATAGGACCTCCCGGTGTGGCGCGTCTTGTCATGTCGCGTCTTAGACTTAGACTTAGACTGATAGGAAGAGACTGAGAGAGACAGCAAGGAGAGGAAGAAGGTAGGCCAGGGATAGGACCTCCCGGTGTGGCGCGTCTTGTCATGTCGCGTCTTAGACTTAGACTTAGACTGGTAGGAAGAGACTGAGAGAGACAGCAAGGAGAGAAAGAAGGCAGGCCAGGGATAGGACCTCCCGGTGTGGCGCGTCTTGTGATGTCGCGTCTTAGACTTAGACTTAGACTGATAGAAAGAGACTGAGAGAGACAGCAAGGAGAGGAAGAAGGCAGGCCAGGGATAGGACCTCCCGGTGTGGCGCGTCTTGTCATGTCGCGTCTTAGACTTAGACTGGTAGGAAGAGACTGAGAGAGACAGCAAGGAGAGGAAGAAGGCAGGCCAGGGATAGGACCTCCCGGTGTGACGCGTCTTGTCATGTCGCGTCTTAGACTTAGACTTAGACTGATAGGAAGAGACTGAGAGAGACAGCAAGGCGAGGAAGAAGGCAGGCCAGGGATAGGACCTCCCGGTGTGGCGCGTCTTGTCATGTCGCGTCTTAGACTTAGACTTAGACTGATAGGAAGAGACTGAGAGAGACAGCAAGGCGAGGAAGAAGGCAGGCCAGGGATAGGACCTCCCGGTGTGGCGCGTCTTGTGATGTCGCGTCTTAGACTTAGACTTAGACTGATAGGAAGAGACTGAGAGAGACAGCAAGGAGAGGAAGAAGGCAGGCCAGGGATAGGACCTCCCGGTGTGGCGCGTCTTGTCATGTCGCGTCTTAGACTTAGACTTAGACTGGTAGGAAGAGACTGAGAGAGACAGCAAGGAGAGGAAGAAGGCAGGCCAGGGATAGGACTTCCCGGTGTGGCGCGTCTTGTCATGTCGCGTCTTAGACTTAGACTTAGACTGATAGGAAGAGACTGAGAGAGACAGCAAGGAGAGGAAGAAGGCAGGCCAGGGATAGGACCTCCCGGTGTGGCGCGTCTTGTCATGTCGCGTCTTAGACTTAGACTTAGACTGATAGGAAGGGACTGAGAGAGACAGCAAGGCGAGGAAGAAGGCAGGCCAGGGATAGGACCTCCCGGTGTGGCGCGTCTTGTGATGTCGCGTCTTAGACTTAGACTTGGACTGATAGGAAGAGACTGAGAGAGACAGCAAGGAGAGGAAGAAGGCAGGCCAGGGATAGGACCTCCCGGTGTGGCGCGTCTTGTCATGTCGCGTCTTAGACTTAGACTTAGACTGATAAGAAGGGACTGAGAGAGACAGCAAGGAGAGGAAGAAGGCAAGCCAGGGATAGGACCTCCCGGTGTGGCGCGTCTTGTCATGTCGCATCTTAGACTTAGACTTAGACTGATAGGAAGAGACTGAGAGAGACAGCAAGGAGAGGAAGAAGGCAGGCCAGGGATAGGACCTCCCGGTGTGGCGCGTCTTGTCATGTCGCGTCTTAGACTTAGACTTAGACTGATAGGAAGGGACTGAGAGAGACAGCAAGGAGAGGAAGAAGGCAGGCCAGGGATAGGACCTCCCGGTGTGGCGCGTCTTGTCATGTCGCGTCTTAGACTTAGACTTAGACTGATAGGAAGAGACTGAGAGAGACAGCAAGGCGAGGAAGAAGGCAGGCCAGGGATAGGACCTCCCGGTGTGGCGCGTCTTGTCATGTCGCGTCTTAGACTTAGACTTAGACTGATAGGAAGAGACTGAGAGAGACAGCAAGGAGAGGAAGAAGGCAGGCCAGGGATGGGACCTCCCGGTGTGGCGCGTCTTGTCATGTCGCGTCTTAGACTTAGACTTAGACTGATAGGAAGAGACTGAGAGAGACAGCAAGGAGAGGAAGAAGGCAGGCCAGGGATAGGACCTCCCGGTGTGGCGCGTCTTGTGATGTCGCGTCTTAGACTTAGACTTAGACTGATAGGAAGAGACTGAGAGAGACAGCAATGAGAGGAAGAAGGCAGGCCAGGGATGGGACCTCCCGGTGTGGCGCGTCTTGTCATGTCGCGTCTTAGACTTAGACTTAGACTGATAGGAAGAGACTGAGAGAGACAGCAAGGAGAGGAAGAAGGCAGGCCAGGGATAGGACCTCCCGGTGTGGCGCGTCTTGTCATGTCGCGTCTTAGACTTAGACTTAGACTGGTAGGAAGAGACTGAGGGAGACAGCAAGGAGAGGAAGAAGGCAGGCCAGGGATAGGACCTCCCGGTGTGGCGCGTCTTGTGATGTCGCGTCTTAGACTTAGACTTAGACTGATAGGAAGAGACTGAGAGAGACAGCAAGGAGAGGAAGAAGGCAGGCCAGGGATAGGACCTCCCGGTGTGGCGCGTCTTGTCATGTCGCGTCTTAGACTTAGACTTAGACTGATAGGAAGAGACTGAGAGAGACAGCAAGGAGAGGAAGAAGGCAGGCCAGGGATGGGACCTCCCGGTGTGGCGCGTCTTGTCATGTCGCGTCTTAGACTTAGACTTAGACTGATAGGAAGAGACTGAGAGAGACAGCAAGGAGAGGAAGAAGGCAGGCCAGGGATAGGACCTCCCGGTGTGGCGCGTCTTGTCATGTCGCGTCTTAGACTTAGACTTAGACTGGTAGGAAGAGACTGAGGGAGACAGCAAGGAGAGGAAGAAGGCAGGCCAGGGATAGGACCTCCCGGTGTGGCGCGTCTTGTGATGTCGCGTCTTAGACTTAGACTTAGACTGATAGGAAGAGACTGAGAGAGACAGCAAGGAGAGGAAGAAGGCAGGCCAGGGATAGGACCTCCCGGTGTGGCGCGTCTTGTGATGTCGCGTCTTAGACTTAGACTTAGACTGGTAGGAAGAGACTGAGAGAGACAGCAAGGAGAGGAAGAAGGCAGGCCAGGGATAGGACCTCCCGGTGTGGCGCGTCTTGTGATGTCGCGTCTTAGACTTAGACTTAGACTGATAGGAAGAGACTGAGAGAGACAGCAAGGAGAGGAAGAAGGCAGGCCAGTGATAGGACCTCCCGGTGTGGCGCGTCTTGTCATGTCGCGTCTTAGACTTAGACTTAGACTGGTAGGAAGAGACTGAGAGAGACAGCAAGGAGAGGAAGAAGGCAGGCCAGGGATAGGACCTCCCGGTGTGGCGCGTCTTGTGATGTCGCGTCTTAGACTTAGACTTAGACTGATAGGAAGAGACTGAGAGAGACAGCAAGGCGAGGAAGAAGGCAGGCCAGGGATAGGACCTCCCGGTGTGGCGCGTCTTGTCATGTCGCGTCTTAGACTTAGACTTAGACTGATAGGAAGAGACTGAGAGAGACAGCAAGGAGAGGAAGAAGGCAGGCCAGGGATGGGACCTCCCGGTGTGGCGCGTCTTGTCATGTCGCGTCTTAGACTTAGACTTAGACTGATAGGAAGAGACTGAGAGAGACAGCAAGGAGAGGAAGAAGGCAGGCCAGGGATAGGACCTCCCGGTGTGGCGCGTCTTGTGATGTCGCGTCTTAGACTTAGACTTAGACTGATAGGAAGAGACTGAGAGAGACAGCAATGAGAGGAAGAAGGCAGGCCAGGGATGGGACCTCCCGGTGTGGCGCGTCTTGTCATGTCGCGTCTTAGACTTAGACTTAGACTGATAGGAAGAGACTGAGAGAGACAGCAAGGAGAGGAAGAAGGCAGGCCAGGGATAGGACCTCCCGGTGTGGCGCGTCTTGTCATGTCGCGTCTTAGACTTAGACTTAGACTGGTAGGAAGAGACTGAGGGAGACAGCAAGGAGAGGAAGAAGGCAGGCCAGGGATAGGACCTCCCGGTGTGGCGCGTCTTGTGATGTCGCGTCTTAGACTTAGACTTAGACTGATAGGAAGAGACTGAGAGAGACAGCAAGGAGAGGAAGAAGGCAGGCCAGGGATAGGACCTCCCGGTGTGGCGCGTCTTGTGATGTCGCGTCTTAGACTTAGACTTAGACTGATAGGAAGAGACTGAGAGAGACAGCAAGGAGAGGAAGAAGGCAGGCCAGTGATAGGACCTCCCGGTGTGGCGCGTCTTGTCATGTCGCGTCTTAGACTTAGACTTAGACTGGTAGGAAGAGACTGAGAGAGACAGCAAGGAGAGGAAGAAGGCAGGCCAGGGATAGGACCTCCCGGTGTGGCGCGTCTTGTGATGTCGCGTCTTAGACTTAGACTTAGACTGATAGGAAGAGACTGAGAGAGACAGCAAGGAGAGGAAGAAGGCAGGCCAGGGATAGGACCTCCCGGTGTGGCGCGTCTTGTCATGTCGCGTCTTAGACTTAGACTTAGACTGGTAGGAAGAGACTGAGAGAGACAGCAAGGAGAGGAAGAAGGCAGGCCAGGGATAGGACCTCCCGGTGTGGCGCGTCTTGTGATGTCGCGTCTTAGACTTAGACTTAGACTGATAGGAAGAGACTGAGAGAGACAGCAAGGAGAGGAAGAAGGCAGGCCAGGGATAGGACCTCCCGGTGTGGCGCGTCTTGTCATGTCGCGTCTTAGACTTAGACTTAGACTGGTAGGAAGAGACTGAGAGAGACAGCAAGGAGAGGAAGAAGGCAGGCCAGGGATAGGACCTCCCGGTGTGGCGCGTCTTGTCATGTCGCGTCTTAGACTTAGACTTAGACTGATAGGAAGAGACTGAGAGAGACAGCAAGGAGAGGAAGAAGGCAGGCCAGGGATAGGACCTCCCGGTGTGGCGCGTCTTGTCATGTCGCGTCTTAGACTTAGACTTAGACTGGTAGGAAGAGACTGAGAGAGACAGCAAGGAGAGGAAGAAGGCAGGCCAGGGATAGGACCTCCCGGTGTGGCGCGTCTTGTGATGTCGCGTCTTAGACTTAGACTTAGACTGGTAGGAAGAGACTGAGGGAGACAGCAAGGAGAGGAAGAAGGCAGGCCAGGGATAGGACCTCCCGGTGTGGCGCGTCTTGTGATGTCGCGTCTTAGACTTAGACTTAGACTGATAGGAAGAGACTGAGAGAGACAGCAAGGAGAGGAAGAAGGCAGGCCAGGGATAGGACCTCCCGGTGTGGCGCGTCTTGTCATGTCGCGTCTTAGACTTAGACTTAGACTGATAGGAAGAGACTGAGAGAGACAGCAAGGAGAGGAAGAAGGCAGGCCAGGGATGGGACCTCCCGGTGTGGCGCGTCTTGTCATGTCGCGTCTTAGACTTAGACTTAGACTGATAGGAAGAGACTGAGAGAGACAGCAAGGAGAGGAAGAAGGCAGGCCAGGGATAGGACCTCCCGGTGTGGCGCGTCTTGTCATGTCGCGTCTTAGACTTAGACTTAGACTGGTAGGAAGAGACTGAGGGAGACAGCAAGGAGAGGAAGAAGGCAGGCCAGGGATAGGACCTCCCGGTGTGGCGCGTCTTGTGATGTCGCGTCTTAGACTTAGACTTAGACTGATAGGAAGAGACTGAGAGAGACAGCAAGGAGAGGAAGAAGGCAGGCCAGGGATAGGACCTCCCGGTGTGGCGCGTCTTGTCATGTCGCGTCTTAGACTTAGACTTAGACTGGTAGGAAGAGACTGAGAGAGACAGCAAGGAGAGGAAGAAGGCAGGCCAGGGATAGGACCTCCCGGTGTGGCGCGTCTTGTGATGTCGCGTCTTAGACTTAGACTTAGACTGATAGGAAGAGACTGAGAGAGACAGCAAGGAGAGGAAGAAGGCAGGCCAGTGATAGGACCTCCCGGTGTGGCGCGTCTTGTCATGTCGCGTCTTAGACTTAGACTTAGACTGGTAGGAAGAGACTGAGAGAGACAGCAAGGAGAGGAAGAAGGCAGGCCAGGGATAGGACCTCCCGGTGTGGCGCGTCTTGTGATGTCGCGTCTTAGACTTAGACTTAGACTGATAGGAAGAGACTGAGAGAGACAGCAAGGAGAGGAAGAAGGCAGGCCAGGGATAGGACCTCCCGGTGTGGCGCGTCTTGTCATGTCGCGTCTTAGACTTAGACTTAGACTGGTAGGAAGAGACTGAGAGAGACAGCAAGGAGAGGAAGAAGGCAGGCCAGGGATAGGACCTCCCGGTGTGGCGCGTCTTGTCATGTCGCGTCTTAGACTTAGACTTAGACTGGTAGGAAGAGACTGAGAGAGACAGCAAGGAGAGGAAGAAGGCAGGCCAGGGATAGGACCTCCCGGTGTGGCGCGTCTTGTCATGTCGCGTCTTAGACTTAGACTTAGACTGGTAGGAAGAGACTGAGAGAGACAGCAAGGAGAGGAAGAAGGCAGGCCAGGGATAGGACCTCCCGGTGTGGCGCGTCTTGTCATGTCGCGTCTTAGACTTAGACTTAGACTGGTAGGAAGAGACTGAGAGAGACAGCAAGGAGAGGAAGAAGGCAGGCCAGGGATAGGACCTCCCGGTGTGGCGCGTCTTGTCATGTCGCGTCTTAGACTTAGACTTAGACTGGTAGGAAGAGACTGAGAGAGACAGCAAGGAGAGGAAGAAGGCAGGCCAGGGATAGGACCTCCCGGTGTGGCGCGTCTTGTCATGTCGCGTCTCAGACTTAGACTTAGACTGGTAGGAAGAGACTGAGAGAGACAGCAAGGAGAGGAAGAAGGCAGGCCAGGGATAGGACCTCCCGGTGTGGCGCGTCTTGTGATGTCGCGTCTTAGACTTAGACTTAGACTGATAGGAAGAGACTGAGAGAGACAGCAAGGAGAGGAAGAAGGCAGGCCAGGGATAGGACCTCCCGGTGTGGCGCGTCTTGTCATGTCGCGTCTCAGACTTAGACTTAGACTGGTAGGAAGAGCCTGAGAGAGACAGCAAGGAGAGGAAGAAGGCAGGCCAGGGATAGGACCTCCCGGTGTGGCGCGTCTTGTGATGTCGCGTCTTAGACTTAGACTTAGACTGATAGGAAGAGACTGAGAGAGACAGCAAGGAGAGGAAGAAGGCAGGCCAGGGATAGGACCTCCCGGTGTGGCGCGTCTTGTCATGTCGCGTCTTAGACTTAGACTTAGACTGGTAGGAAGAGACTGAGAGAGACAGCAAGGCGAGGAAGAAGGCAGGCCAGGGATAGGACCTCCCGGTGTGGCGCGTCTTGTCATGTCGCGTCTTAGACTTAGACTTAGACTGGTAGGAAGAGACTGAGAGAGACAGCAAGGAGAGGAAGAAGGCAGGCCAGGGATAGGACCTCCCGGTGTGGCGCGTCTTGTGATGTCGCGTCTTAGACTTAGACTGATAGGAAGAGACTGAGAGAGACAGCAAGGAGAGGAAGAAGGCAGGCCAGGGATAGGACCTCCCGGTGTGGCGCGTCTTGTGATGTCGAGTCTTAGACTTAGACTTAGACTGATAGGAAGAGACTGAGAGAGACAGCAAGGAGAGGAAGAAGGCAGGCCAGGGATAGGACCTCCCGGTGTGGCGCGTCTTGTCATGTCGCAACTTAGACTTAGACTTAGACTGATAGGAAGAGACTGAGAGAGACAGCAAGGAGAGGAAGAAGGCAGGCCAGGGATAGGACTTCCCGGTGTGGCGCGTCTTGTCATGTCGCGTCTTAGACTTAGACTGATAGGAAGAGACTGAGAGAGACAGCAAGGAGAGGAAGAAGGCAGGCCAGGGATAGGACCTCCCGGTGTGGCGCGTCTTGTGATGTCGCGTCTTAGACTTAGACTTAGACTGATAGGAAGAGACTGAGAGAGACAGCAAGGAGAGGAAGAAGGCAGGCCAGGGATAGGACCTCCCGGTGTGGCGCGTCTTGTGATGTCGCGTCTTAGACTTAGACTGATAGGAAGAGACTGAGAGAGACAGCAATGAGAGGAAGAAGGCAGGCCAGGGATAGGACCTCCCGGTGTGGCGCGTCTTGTGATGTCGCGTCTTAGACTTAGACTGATAGGAAGAGACTGAGAGAGACAGCAAGGAGAGGAAGAAGGCAGGCCAGGGATAGGACCTCCCGGTGTGGCGCGTCTTGTGATGTCGCGTCTTAGACATAGACTGATAGGAAGAGACTGAGAGAGACAGCAAGGCGAGGAAGAAGGCAGGCCAGGGATAGGACCTCCCGGTGTGGCGCGTCTTGTGATGTCGCGTCTTAGACTTAGACTGATAGGAAGAGACTGAGAGAGACAGCAAGGAGAGGAAGAAGGCAGGCCAGGGATAGGACCTCCCGGTGTGGCGCGTCTTGTGATGTCGCGTCTTAGACTTAGACTGATAGGAAGAGACTGAGAGAGACAGCAAGGAGAGGAAGAAGGCAGGCCAGGGATAGGACCTCCCGGTGTGGCGCGTCTTGTGATGTCGCGTCTTAGACTTAGACTTAGACTGATAGGAAGAGACTGAGAGAGACAGCAAGGCGAGGAAGAAGGCAGGCCAGGGATAGGACCTCCCGGTGTGGCGCGTCTTGTGATGTCGCGTCTTAGACTTAAACTTGGACTGATAGGAAGAGACTGAGAGAGACAGCAAGGAGAGGAAGAAGGCAGGCCAGGGATAGGACCTCCCGGTGTGGCGCGTCTTGTGATGTCGCGTCTTAGACTTAGACTTAGACTGATAGGAAGAGACTGAGAGAGACAGCAAGGCGAGGAAGAAGGCAGGCCAGGGATAGGACCTCCCGGTGTGGCGCGTCTTGTGATGTCGCGTCTTAGACTTAGACTGATAGGAAGAGACTGAGAGAGACAGCAAGGAGAGGAAGAAGGCAGGCCAGGGATAGGACCTCCCGGTGTGGCGCGTCTTGTGATGTCGCGTCTTAGACTTAGACTGATAGGAAGAGACTGAGAGAGACAGCAAGGAGAGGAAGAAGGCAGGCCAGGGATAGGACCTCCCGGTGTGGCGCGTCTTGTGATGTCGCGTCTTAGACTTGGACTGATAGGAAGAGACTGAGAGAGACAGCAAGGAGAGGAAGAAGGCAGGCCAGGGATAGGACCTCCCGGTGTGGCGCGTCTTGTGATGTCGCGTCTTAGACTTAGACTTAGACTGATAGGAAGAGACTGAGAGAGACAGCAAGGAGAGGAAGAAGGCAGGCCAGGGATAGGACCTCCCGGTGTGGCGCGTCTTGTGATGTCGCGTCTTAGACTTAGACTTAGACTGATAGGAAGAGACTGAGAGAGACAGCAAGGAGAGGAAGAAGGCAGGCCAGGGATAGGACCTCCCGGTGTGGCGCGTCTTGTCATGTCGCGTCTTAGACTTAGACTTAGACTGATAGGAAGAGACTGAGAGAGACAGCAAGGAGAGGAAGAAGGCAGGCCAGGGATAGGACCTCCCGGTGTGGCGCGTCTTGTCATGTCGCGTCTTAGACTTAGACTTAGACTGATAGGAAGAGACTGAGAGAGACAGCAAGGAGAGGAAGAAGGCAGGCCAGGGATAGGACCTCCCGGTGTGGCGCGTCTTGTGATGTCGCGTCTTAGACTTAGACTTGGACTGATAGGAAGAGACTGAGAGAGACAGCAAGGAGAGGAAGAAGGCAGGCCAGGGATAGGACCTCCCGGTGTGGCGCGTCTTGTGATGTCGCGTCTTAGACTTAGACTGATAGGAAGAGACTGAGAGAGACAGCAAGGAGAGGAAGAAGGCAGGCCAGGGATAGGACCTCCCGGTGTGGCGCGTCTTGTGATGTCGCGTCTTAGACATAGACTGATAGGAAGAGACTGAGAGAGACAGCAAGGAGAGGAAGAAGGCAGGCCAGGAATAGGACCTCCCGGTGTGGCGCGTCTTGTGATGTCGCGTCTTAGACTTAGACTTAGACTGATAGGAAGAGACTGAGAGAGACAGCAAGGAGAGGAAGAAGGCAGGCCAGGGATAGGACCTCCCGGTGTGGCGCGTCTTGTGATGTCGCGTCTTAGACTTAGACTGATAGGAAGAGACTGAGAGAGACAGCAAGGAGAGGAAGAAGGCAGGCCAGGGATAGGACCTCCCGGTGTGGCGCGTCTTGTGATGTCGCGTCTTAGACTTAGACTTAGACTGATAGGAAGAGACTGAGAGAGACAGCAAGGAGAGGAAGAAGGCAGGCCAGGAATAGGACCTCCCGGTGTGGCGCGTCTTGTGATGTCGCGTCTTAGACTTAGACTTAGACTGATAGGAAGAGACTGAGAGAGACAGCAAGGAGAGGAAGAAGGCAGGCCAGGGATAGGACCTCCCGGTGTGGCGCGTCTTGTGATGTCGCGTCTTAGACTTAGACTGATAGGAAGAGACTGAGAGAGACAGCAAGGAGAGGAAGAAGGCAGGCCAGGGATAGGACCTCCCGGTGTGGCGCGTCTTGTGATGTCGCGTCTTAGACTTAGACTGATAGGAAGAGACTGAGAGAGACAGCAAGGAGAGGAAGAAGGCAGGCCAGGGATAGGACCTCCCGGTGTGGCGCGTCTTGTGATGTCGCGTCTTAGACTTAGACTGATAGGAAGAGACTGAGAGAGACAGCAAGGCGAGGAAGAAGGCAGGCCAGGGATGGGACCTCCCGGTGTGGCGCGTCTTGTGATGTCGCGTCTTAGACTTAGACTTAGACTGATAGGAAGAGACTGAGAGAGACAGCAAGGAGAGGAAGAAGGCAGGCCAGGGATAGGACCTCCCGGTGTGGCGCGTCTTGTGATGTCGCGTCTTAGACTTAGACTTAGACTGATAGGAAGAGACTGAGAGAGACAGCAAGGAGAGGAAGAAGGCAGGCCAGGGATAGGACCTCCCGGTGTGGCGCGTCTTGTCTTGTCGCGTCTTAGACTTAGACTGATAGGAAGAGACTGAGAGAGACAGCAAGGAGAGGAAGAAGGCAGGCCAGGGATAGGACCTCCCGGTGTGGCGCGTCTTGTGATGTCGCGTCTTAGACTTAGACTGATAGGAAGAGACTGAGAGAGACAGCAAGGCGAGGAAGAAGGCAGGCCAGGGATGGGACCTCCCGGTGTGGCGCGTCTTGTGATGTCGCGTCTTAGACTTAGACTTAGACTGATAGGAAGAGACTGAGAGAGACAGCAAGGAGAGGAAGAAGGCAGGCCAGGGATAGGACCTCCCGGTGTGGCGCGTCTTGTGATGTCGCGTCTTAGACTTAGACTTGGACTGATAAGAAGAGACTGAGAGAGACAGCAAGGAGAGGAAGAAGGCAGGCCAGGGATAGGACCTCCCGGTGTGGCGCGTCTTGTGATGTCGCGTCTTAGACTTAGACTGATAGGAAGAGACTGAGAGACACAGCAAGGAGAGGAAGAAGGCAGGCCAGGGATAGGACCTCCCGGTGTGGCGCGTCTTGTGATGTCGCGTCTTAGACATAGACTGATAGGAAGAGACTGAGAGAGACAGCAAGGAGAGGAAGAAGGCAGGCCAGGAATAGGACCTCCCGGTGTGGCGCGTCTTGTGATGTCGCGTCTTAGACTTAGACTTAGACTGATAGGAAGAGACTGAGAGAGACAGCAAGGAGAGGAAGAAGGCAGGCCAGGGATAGGACCTCCCGGTGTGGCGCGTCTTGTGATGTCGCGTCTTAGACTTAGACTGATAGGAAGAGACTGAGAGAGACAGCAAGGAGAGGAAGAAGGCAGGCCAGGGATAGGACCTCCCGGTGTGGCGCGTCTTGTCATGTCGCGTCTTAGACTTAGACTTAGACTGATAGGAAGAGACTGAAAGAGACAGCAAGGAGAGGAAGAAGGCAGGCCAGGAATAGGACCTCCCGGTGTGGCGCGTCTTGTGATGTCGCGTCTTAGACTTAGACTTAGACTGATAGGAAGACACTGAGAGAGACAGCAAGGAGAGGAAGAAGGCAGGCCAGGGATAGGACCTCCCGGTGTGGCGCGTCTTGTGATGTCGCGTCTTAGACTTAGACTGATAGGAAGAGACTGAGAGAGACAGCAAGGAGAGGAAGAAGGCAGGCCAGGGATAGGACCTCCCGGTGTGGCGCGTCTTGTGATGTCGCGTCTTAGACTTAGACTTAGACTGATAGGAAGAGACTGAGAGAGACAGCAAGGCGAGGAAGAAGGCAGGCCAGGGATAGGACCTCCCGGTGTGGCGCGTCTTGTGATGTCGCGTCTTAGACTTAGACTTGGACTGATAGGAAGAGACTGAGAGAGACAGCAAGGAGAGGAAGAAGGCAGGCCAGGGATAGGACCTCCCGGTGTGGCGCGTCTTGTGATGTCGCGTCTTAGACTTAGAATTAGACTGATAGGAAGAGACTGAGAGAGACAGCAAGGAGAGGAAGAAGGCAGGCCAGGGATGGGACCTCCCGGTGTGGCGCGTCTTGTGATGTTGCGTCTTAGACTTAGACTGATAGGAAGAGACTGAGAGAGACAGCAAGGAGAGGAAGAAGGCAGGCCAGGGATAGGACCTCCCGGTGTGGCGCGTCTTGTGATGTTGCGTCTTAGACTTAGACTGATAGGAAGAGACTGAGAGAGACAGCAAGGAGAGGAAGAAGGCAGGCCAGGGATGGGACCTCCCGGTGTGGCGCGTCTTGTGATGTCGCGTCTTAGACTTAGACTTAGACTGATAGGAAGAGACTGAGAGAGACAGCAAGGAGAGGAAGAAGGCAGGCCAGGGATAGGACCTCCCGGTGTGGCGCGTCTTGTCATGTCGCGTCTTAGACTTAGACTGATAGGAAGAGACTGAGAGAGACAGCAAGGAGAGGAAGAAGGCAGGCAAGGGATAGGACCTCCCGGTGTGGCGCGTCTTGTGATGTCGCGTATCGGTTTTACAGATTCGTTTAAGAGAACTGCGCTACGAAAAAAAATCCCTAACAGGTCTAAAGTTGCCTTTAGGACGACTTGACGTTGCAATATACTGGTTATACCTTGGTTTTAAAAACGGAATAACAAAGGCTGAAGTGTTAACCAGGGCCAGTATGCCAAGCAGTCCGACACGGAATAACAAAGGCTGAAGTGTTAACCAGGGCCAGTATGCCAAGCAGTCCGACACGGAATAACAAAGGCTGAAGTGTTAACCAGGGCCAGTATGCCAAGCAGTCCGACACGGAATAACAAAGGCTGAAGTGTTAACCAGGGCCAGTATGCCAAGCAGTCCGACACGGAATAACAAAGGCTGAAGTGTTAACCAGGGCCAGTATGCCAAGCAGTCCGACACGGAATAACAAAGGCTGAAGTGTTAGCCAGGGCCAGTATGCCAAGCAGTCCGACACGGAATAACAAAGGCTGAAGTGTTAACCAGGGCCAGTATGCCAAGCAGTCCGACACGGAATCACAAAGGCTGAAGTGTTAGCCAGGGCCAGTATGCCAAGCAGTCCGACACGGAATAACAAAGGCTGAAGTGTTAACCAGGGCCAGTATGCCAAGCAGTCCGACACGGAATAACAAAGGCTGAAGTGTTAACCAGGGCCAGTATGCCAAGCAGTCCGACACGGAATAACAAAGGCTGAAGTGTTAACCAGGGCCAGTATGCCAAGCAGTCCGACACGGAATAACAAAGGCTGAAGTGTTAACCAGGGCCAGTATGCCAAGCAGTCCGACACGGAATAACAAAGGCTGAAGTGTTAACCAGGGCCAGTATGCCAAGCAGTCCGACACGGAATAACAAAGGCTGAAGTGTTAACCAGGGCCAGTATGCCAAGCAGTAATAACAAAGGCTGAAGTGTTACCAGGGCCAGTATGCCAAGCAGTCCGACACGGAATAACAAAGGCTGAAGTGTTAACCAGGGCCAGTATGCCAAGCAGTCCGACACGGAATAACAAAGGCTGAAGAGTTAACCAGGGCCAGTATGCCAAGCGGTCCGACACGGAATAACAAAGGCTGAAGTGTTAACCAGGGCCAGTATGCCAAGCAGTCCGACACGGAATAACAAAGGCTGAAGTGTTAACCAGGGCCAGTATGCCAAGCAGTCCGACACGGAATAACAAAGGCTGAAGTGTTAACCAGGGCCAGTATGCCAAGCAGTCCGACACGGAATAACAAAGGCTGAAGTGTTAACCAGGGCCAGTATGCCAAGCAGTCCGACACGGAATAACAAAGGCTGAAGTGTTAACCAGGGCCAGTATGCCAAGCAGTCCGACACGGAATAACAAAGGCTGAAGTGTTAGCCAGGGCCAGTATGCCAAGCAGTCCGACACGGAATAACAAAGGCTGAAGTGTTAACCAGGGCCAGTATGCCAAGCAGTCCGACACGGAATCACAAAGGCTGAAGTGTTAGCCAGGGCCAGTATGCCAAGCAGTCCGACACGGAATAACAAAGGCTGAAGTGTTAACCAGGGCCAGTATGCCAAGCAGTCCGACACGGAATAACAAAGGCTGAAGTGTTAACCAGGGCCAGTATGCCAAGCAGTCCGACACGGAATAACAAAGGCTGAAGTGTTAACCAGGGCCAGTATGCCAAGCAGTCCGACACGGAATAACAAAGGCTGAAGTGTTAACCAGGGCCAGTATGCCGATGGTCCCATGGGGGTGGGGGATACTTTATACAAGACTGGGCGGAGGCGGGGCCTTTTACCGCCCCCAGTCCGCTCCAGTCATGAATGCACATGTTCAGAGACTCCTCGGTCGCAAGTTTTAAAATATCCGCTCTATAGGGGTATCTTTTTCATCACAAATATCGCTCTCTCTCAGGCATCAAGGTACCTCTACCCCCACCAGATTCAAGGTACCCCCACCCCCACCAGATTCAAGGTACCCCCACCCCCACCAGATTCGTACAAGTCCCCTCCCCCCCGGGCCGAGGGTATCGGCATCGATTCCGACTCCGTGGCAGCCATGGCGATCCACAAGCGACCCATAAGACCCATAAGACCCATAAGATCCATAAAAGAGGGTGGTGACGTTGCTGTCGAAATCGATGTGATGATGATTGTGACAAGCTCTGCTGGTTTCACATTGGCTTAAAAAATCCATGGGAGGATACCTACGTGATATAACATGAGCTGCAAATCCATCGTTTTATGCTGACGGGTGGATTGTAAGCCAAGCGGCGACATACCCCGGCCACAAGGGGAACTAATCGTATATAAAAGACAAAAGAGAGAGATAGAGAGAGAGAGAGGGAGAGAGAGAGGGGGGGGGGGAGAGAGAGATGGAGAGAGGATGCAGGTTGAGTAGTCGCTGCACAGGCCCGGGCTGTACACACGAGCCCAACTTGAGCATAGTTTTACATGATGATGTCTTTGGGTTGACTGCTTTTGTCTCTAAATTCTACGTACAGCTGGATATAGCTTTTGGTTACTAACCTATTTGGTTGATTGAAATAAAATACCTCACATTACCAAAAAAACAAAAATGGACAAAGCTGTTGTCACCCTACTTTTGTGACATGTGAAGCCTGTTTCGTTAATACAAATTTGCATAATATGATGTGGTTATGCATTTATAGCTGTGGTATCCTCTTGACTGCAAAATAAATGTAAAAGACATCATAGTCACGTGCACGGCTTGCACATGCCGTCATATTGAACTCAGTGACCTGCCCCCCCCCCTCCCCACGTCTGTTTTTTAGCCAGGATGTATTTCTTCGATGCCAAATATACGCTATGTCAGGTGTTAGGTAAGGAACCCCTACCCCCCCCCCCCCCCCCCCCCTCCGCCCCTCATTTTATTTCTACAGGACCCCTCCTCCTTTTAAAATTTATTTATGCCCTATTTATTACATAGATTTGAAGATAATATACAGCAAAAGCCGAATGCGGATAGTCCAGTCATGTGCAGACCGGCCAAGGCAGGAACCTCTGTACACTCCGTAGCCTCCCGCCCATTATTGTAGATCAATTAGTTAATAGTGTCATGCAAGAGTAACAACATTTAAGATGGCGGCCGGAACGAGCCCTTCCACTGCAAGCCGCTCGACCCTGGCAGTCAATCATACACTGCGATAGTACTATCTTGCGTCGGTGCTACGGAACATGATACCGGAAGTCTGTTGTGAATTAGCGAACATTTTCCCCACGCCGTTGGGTGCCATCACATAAAAGTTATACCCCCGCTGAGTGGCGGCAGTGATTTGTGGCGGGATAATGCTAAAGGCCGAAATACTCCTCAGTCTACCGACGGCGCAGGAACCGACGGAGAAATAACCCAGCGGCGGAGTTTCTATCGGTGTTCTCTTCCGGAACCTGCTGTTTTATTGAGGTACATCCCCATTTGTCTTGGCGTATGTAGGGCCTGCCTGGGGTACTGTCCAGTGAGACCGTCAGGCTTAGAACCTCAGGACATGTTTACATGACCGTGAAACCACAGGCAGCAACAGAGGTAGCCTACAATAAACTTTTCAATATTGCACGACTTGGTCGAGAGACTCCATGAGAGTGACCACTCACACCAGAGGGAGACACCTTCCTAGAAAACACATAAATTAGCGCAATGGTCAACGACTGAACAGATAAAACATCTGCTTCATTATAATCATATATAATGGAGAAAAAAAGTCCCCTCTGGAATCCACTCCTTCCTCTAGCCAGCTCTGATCACCGTTTTATAGGATCAGATATAGTGATGCAAGTCATTATTTATTTTACATTACAAAATTAATATATATATTATTTATTAATATTTAATTATTGAGTATATGCTAGAAGAGATATATTCGTGAGCAAAAGTCCGGTATGCTTAAGGGCGATTCACATACATGACACTCTTTACAAATATCTCAACTTAGGCGCTCCATTTGTACTGTATGGAAGTAGATTGCTTTCACGTCTCTAGATATTTGTGCACATTTATCAGTTTATCACTTTTATTATCACAAACATAAGCACATAATCGTCTCCTGTGAAAGGAAGAGCTGTGTATGTGACGAGGAAGAAATTAATCGTATCTGCGAAATGATGGAGTTGTTACCATTCGGTGAAAGCAATCATTGTTTCATTCCCAGCGAAGCAAACCAAGAACAGCAAAAAATACAAGTTGCTCGACTCCGTAGATTGCATCTAAGTCCACTGCCGCTTCAGATTGTGGATCAGGGGACAACTCTCCACATATTCTTCATCGCTGCCTCCCCTGCCTTCTCCCCCTCCCCCTGCGCCCATCTCTTGCTATTCCTTGTCACTGACCCACTTGCATCTCTCCTCCGCCCAGACATCCCCGCCAGGCACCCTCCGCCAGACATTCTGAGCCAGACACCCACCGCCAGACACCCACAGCTAGACACCCCCAACCAGACACCCACAGCCAGACACCCACAGCCAGACACCCACAGCCAGACACCCACAGACAGGCACCACCCGCCAGACACTCCCAGCCAGACACCCTCAGCCAGACACCCTCAGCCAGACACTCCCAGCCAGACACCCACAGCCAGACACCCCCAGCCAGACACCCTCAGCCAGGCACCCCCAGCCAGACACCCACAGCCAGACACCCACAGCCAGACACCCCCAGCCGGACACCCACAGCCAGACACCCCCAACCAGACACCCACAGCCAGACACCCACAGCCAGACACCCCCAGCCAGACACCCACAGCCAGACACCCTCCGCCAGGCACCGTCAGTCAGACACCCCCAGCCAGACACCCACAGCCAGACACCCTCCGCCAGGCACCCTTAGCCAGGCACCCCCCGCCAGACATCCTGAGCCAGACACCCACCGACAGACACCCACAGCTAGACACCCCCAACCAGACACCCACAGCCACACACCCACAGCCAGACACCCACAGCCAGACACCCACCGCCAGACACCCCCAACCAGACACCCACAGCCAGACACCCACAGCTAGACACCCCCAACCAGACACCCACAGCCAGACACCCCCAGCCAGACACCCACAGCCAGACACCCACAGCCAGACACCAACAGCTAGACACCCACAGCTAGACACCCCCAACCAGACACCCACAGCCAGACACCCACAGCCAGACACCCACAGCCAGGCACCCTCAGCCAGACACCCTCAGCCAGACACCCACAGCCAGACACCCACAGCTAGACACCCCCAACCAGACACCCACAGCCAGACACCCTCAGCCAGACACCCCCAACCAGACACCCCCAACCAGACACCCACAGCCAGACACTCACAGCCAGACACCCACAGCCAGACACCCACAGTCAGACACCCACAGACAGGCACCACCCGCCAGACACCCTCAGCCAGACACCCTTAGCCAGACACCCTCAGCCAGACACCCTCAGCCAGACACCCCCAGCCAGACACCCACAGCCAGACACCCACAGCCAGACACCCACAGACAGGCACCACCCGCCAGACACCCCCAGCCAGACACCCTCAGCCAGACACTCTCAGCCAGACACCCCAACCAGACACCCCCAGCCAGACACCCGCAGCCAGACACCCCAGCCAGACACCGCCAGCCAGACACCCCCAGCCAGACACCCGCAGCGAGACACCCCCAGCTAGACACCAGGCATGGGGTGATTACATTGTAAATGTAATCGATTACGATTACGATTACTTGGGAATTTAATGATTACGATTACGATTACAATTACAGGAAACATGAAAGTAATCGATTACGATTACATTCAATGTAATCATGATTACAATCGTGATTACATGGACTGTTTTTCCACGTAATTGAAATAAAAAACACAACACTGACAGATAATCGCACCTCTATCTTGCTGGATTCATTTAAACTTTAGAACTTTAGGATTCTCGCCGGAGAGGGTGACGTCCCGCGTAAAAACTTAACGCGTAAAAAAAAAATTACCTCTATGTTAAATACTATTGAACTAAAGGAAGCCACACCGTTATATGACACAAGGGAATCTAGTCCAGCCACCACACCATACATCGCCGTGCACCAGTCCTGAACGATTCGAGTTCGTTTTATAACAACACCTCTACCAATCAATCTATATAGAGAACAATAACACAAGCATCTACCACCCTCCCATCACAGCCCCCACCTACCTACCTACCCACCACAGCCCCCACCTACCTACCTACCCATCGCAGCCCCCACCTACCTACCTACCCACCACAGCCCCCACCTACCTACCTACCCATCGCAGCCCCCACCCATCTACCTGCTACCAACATATAGACTCCTAAGTCGCTCTGGACTATTTCTAGCTATCCAATGCAAACAAGATAATGAGGGGATTAGAATGCGGCACCCCCAGCCAGCTTAATTGGTTATGTCTGGTTATTTGTCGGGTGGGGCAGGAAGGGCCAGGGTGGTTTCGAGGGGGGTCGGATCTCTACAGTAAGACTGCAGTGGCGAGTTTCCGTATATGATACAGGGACATGGAAAGTATGACGATCAATTGGAGATCCAACAGCCCGAGTGAATATAGCAAAGTAATCATCAAAAGTAATCATGGTTACGATTACATTAGCAATGTAATCGATTACGATTACGATTACTTGAAAAATGTCATCAATTACAATCGATTACGATTACTGATTATGATTACCCCATGTCTGCTAGACACCCCTGGCCAGACACCCCCCACCCTCCCACCGCGCCAGACACCCCCGGCCAGACACCCCCTGCCACAACCCCTCCCCCCCGACCAGGCTGTACAATCGTAAGCCCCTAGTGCAATCTGTTACCCCCTCACTGACGCCGCGGTGCAGTTGCCAATAGCGCCAGGCCCTCAATGAGTGCCCAGTGGACCCGTGTAAATGATAGGGTGACCGCGGTGGGAGGCCGGGAGGGGGGGGGGTGTGGTCAGGCGAACGAGGCGTATTCACCACTGCCCGCGGTGGGAGGCCGGTGATGGGGTGGGGGTGAGAGGAGTGCCTGCCGCGGCTGACCGCCTTTCCATGGAAACCGAGAAGCGAGGGTTTCCATGGAACCGCCTCCGTGAGGATACAAAGCGCGGTATCTTTGGCGGATGAAGGCTATGGTGTCAAGTACATCAGGAAGCCAGATGAGACTTCACCCATACCAGTGAACAGAATAATGAATACACAATCCCGATCTAGAAAATTGAACCGGGGAAGGGGGGGGGGGGGGGAGGCTGTGAAAATTTGCGACCTGGTGGTGGGGCAAATGACTGGATGCTTCACCAATTTATGACCAGTGGGGGGAGGGTCCTTACCTCGGATATGCTTGCATTTTTCCGCAAAAAGACGAAAAAGGGTAATTGCAAAAATTCCGACTTTAAGTTTGTTCTCAGCGTCCCCTTGCTTGATTAGTTGTTTATTCAGGACGCTTTAACCACTTTTGGTCATATCGTGTCAATGGGAGAATGAAGGAAGATTGGAGCCATGTCCCCGGGGTAACCTCCTACTCTTTGCGAAGGAGGACATGGGATCTTTATTCTGCGACCACACAGGCATGGTCACAGCGGGGCTCGAACCACCGATCCACGTGCCGTTAGGCTCTCAGGCGACCAGAGCACTCTAGCCCACAGAGCTACCCTCCCCCCTCCCCCTTGCTTGAGGGCGGGCTTCAACCCCCTAAGCGCCCACCCCCTTTGATCCGCCGCTGTTAGACTATGGTACACGGCCACGGGGGCGAGCTCAGCTACATCGCCAAGGGTATCATTGCTGGTGGGCTTCCTCAAGAACATCGTTGCCACTACCCTAGGCCACTACCTTAGAGCACTACCCTAGGGCGCTACCCTAGGCCACTACCTTAGAGCACTACCCTAGGCCACTACCCTAGCCCACTACCCTATAGAACTACGCTAGTTCATTACCCAAGGCCACTACCCTAGGCTACTACCCTAGGCCACTACCCTAGTGGAGTGTCTGGCTGAGAGTGTCTGGCTCAGGGTGCCTGGCTGGGGGTGTCTGGGCGGAGGAGAGATGCAAGTGGGTCAGTGACAAGGAATAGCAAGAGATGGGCGCAGGGGGAGGGGGAGATGGCAGGGGAGGCAGCGATGAAGAACACATGCATAGTTACCCAGCCTTGCCTCCTGCCGCACCGCCCCCTCCTCCACCCTCCCACCCGACAACCACCCTTGCCTCCTGCCGCACCGCCCCCTCCTCCACCCTCCCACCCGACAACCACCCTTGCCTCCTACCGCACCGCCCCCTCCCCCACCCACCCACCCGACAACCACCCTTGCTTCCTGCTGCACCGCCCCCTCCTCCACCCACCCACCCGACAACCACCCTTGCTTCCTGCCGCACCGCCCCCTTCTCCACCCACACACCCGACAACCACCCTTGCTTCCTGCCGCACCGCCCCCTTCTCCACCCACCCACCCGACAACCACCCTTGCATCCTGCCGCACCGCCCCCTCCTCCACCAACCCACCCGACAACCACCCTTGCCTCCTACCGCACCGCCCCCTCCTCCACCCTCCCACCCGACAACCACCCTTGCCTCCTACCGCACCGCCCCCTCCTCCACCCTCCCACCCGACAACCAGCCTTGCCTCCTGCCGCACCGCCCCCTCCTCCAACCACCCACCCGACAACCACCCTTGCTTCCTGCCGCACCGCCCCCTCCTCCACCCACCCACCCGACAACCACCCTTGCTTCCTGCCGCACCGCCCCCTCCTCCACCCACCCACCCGACAACCAGCCTTGCCTCCTACCGCACCGCCCCCTCCTCCACCCTCCCACCCGACAACCACCCTTGCCTCCTACCGCACCGCCCCCTCCTCCACCCTCCCACCCGACAACCAGCCTTGCCTCCTGCCGCACCGCCCCCTCCTCCAACCACCCACCCGACAACCACCCTTGCTTCCTGCCGCACCGCCCCCTCCTCCACCCACCCACCCGACAACCAGCCTTGCCTCCTACCGCACCGCCCCCTCCTCCACCCTCCCACCCGACAACCACCCTTGCCTCCTACCGCACCGCCCCCTCCTCCACCCTCCCACCCGACAACCAGCCTTGCCTCCTGCCGCACCGCCCCCTCCTCCAACCACCCACCCGACAACCACCCTTGCTTCCTGCCGCACCGCCCCCTCCTCCACCCACCCACCCGACAACCAGCCTTGCCTCCTGCCGCACCGCCCCCTCCTCCACCCTCCCACCCGACAACCAGCCTTGCCTCCTGCCGCACCGCCCCCTCCTCCAACCACCCACCCGACAACCACCCTTGCCTCCTGCCGCACCGCCCCCTCCTCCACCCTCCCACCCGACAACCAGCCTTGCCTCCTGCCGCACCGCCCCCTCCTCCACCCTCCCACCCGACAACCAGCCTTGCCTCCTGCCGCACCGCCCCCTCCTCCACCCTGCCACCCGACAACCACCCTTGCTTCCTGCCGCACCGCCCCCTCCTCCACCCTGCCACCCGACAACCACCCTTGCTTCCTGCCGCGCACCGCCCCCTCCTCCACCCTGCCACCCGACAACCACCCTTGCTTCCTGCCGCGCACCGCCCCCTCCTCCACCCACCCACCCGACAACCAGCCTTGCCTCCTGCCGCACCGCCCCCTCCTCCACCCTGCCACCCGACAACCACCCTTGCTTCCTGCCGCGCACCGCCCCCTCCTCCACCCTCCCACCCGACAACCAGCCTTGCCTCCTGCCGCACCGCCCCCTCCTCCACATATTTTAATATCAACATTCTTCCATTTCTTCATTCGTCTGTTTTGCGCGGCGTCTGAAATTCGTCCCCAAAGGTTTAGTACGTGTAAGTCAATTTCAAATAATTGACATTTATTAAAATACCTACATCAGTACTTTGTCCCACTAAATATTCATAAATACGCTCAATTGATATCTATCATTCCCGCCAAAATACCGCAGCAGACGACACCGTGGTTCGTGCATGATGGCGTCAGGGGCCCCGTTGTCAGGGACAAACCCTGCCAACCACACCACCTTCCGCACGCACACAACCCCTCCCACACCCCCTACAGCCTATCAACCCCCCCCTCCCCCGCCCCCTCCACCCAACATCCAGCCCTCACTCCGTCATATGATTACACCCCTGCCATGGTCAATCCGGGGTCACCCCTCGGGACCCCCTGTCAGACTCCATGGCGAGCGGATCAATTGTCACGGCAGATTACATGCCTTTGTCGGGCGGCCTTGGGCTGTATAGGCCAGGCTACGGACACCACTGTGGTGGAGGGGAGGGGGGGTCATGGGGGAGGGTCATAGGGCGGCCGACATTGGGGAGGATGCACCTATGGAATGGGTACTTACTACAGCGGAAAGGAATGGCAAGTGTGGGTGGGAGGGGGTTGCGGGGTTGTGGGGGACACCGCGGGGGCAGTGTAGACTGCGGTCAGGGATTCACGCCACAGTAGCCATGGGAATAGGCCGCGGTATAGGGATGCTGAGTAATACCTTGGTATGGTTGGTACCCGCCTTTCGTTCCATACCCGTTAAGTACTTTAATGCAGGGTGTGGTACCACGAGGCTGGAGCGCGGTGGGCGCCAGGGTGGAAGCCAGCGTGGGAGTTCCACGCGTAACTACGTTGTAACGGCACCAAGAGACCGACAGGGCATGTGACGTGGCAGGTTCGGCCTCTGTTACCAACTTATTTCTAGCTGATGGTACAACCAGGACGGAAGGGCGTGGTGGGGGGGGGGCGCATGCCTCTGCACACAAGACGCCACGCACTGGTTGGGAACAACCTTGTACATATCTTGTATATGTTGTAATGGAATAATTATACCATATTAAATGAAGTAAATGTTGCCCTTGGCAAAAAAACTTAACTGAAATTAACATTAAGCAAAAATGGAATATAACATCATGTACATGATAACGTTGTTACACCCAAGCACTTTACATAGTTTTATTTATTTATTTATTTAAATTAATTTAATTGAGCAACACACAAAAAAAAAAGAATCATTCCTGCATGTAATAATCATATATTTATGTACAGAATACAGCATATGCATTATATCAACTGTTCAATGCCTTGATACCAAAAAATTATAGAATATGTTGACAATTGTATCAACTGCGTTAGTTAAGGTTGAAATTTAGAATAATACAATATTCACTCTGAGCTCGATTACGGTTTCATGATGACTGCTACGAAACCATAGATCCATGTCTTGACTATATGTATGTAAAGTATCGTGATAAAAGTATCAGATTGCAGAAAGCTAACAATGTTTACCGCTTCCAATCAAACATTTCTATCTACTCGGAGTGAAACTTTTTTGCCTTTTTTGTATATCACTCCATAGATAAATTCGGAATTCGACCGCATGACAGAAAAAAAGACGCTCATGATGAAACTCTCTTAACGACAGAGGTCGCTCGTTCCTCAAGGTTACTCTGACCTTCGTAGGTTACAGAGTGTGTTTTTCACTCATATCTTGAATCATGCAACTAAATTTTCGGCTCCCATATATTGGTTACACGGGGACTTCGTTCCCGCCTACATGCTTGCCTGTACTGCGACCCAGGTCAAATTTGTCTTATAATCTCTGAAACCATACTGATCTGTTTTGTTCTCATGCCGACATTCTGTAAAATATCAATGGTGCATCATAGGAAATCATTCGTACCACGTTGCAACATTGTACATGCAAACTCCACTTCGTTCTTTTGTTGTTGTGCCCCCCCTCTTCCCCTCCCCCCCTTCCACCCCAGCCCCCTTCTCCCCCCCCCGTTCTCACCCCGCGCACGTCGACTGCATGCATCTCTCATTGATCAAAGTGGGAAAAAACCAAGGCAGCAATGTGCTGCAGGAAATAGACAATGGCGGCCGCTAGGCGGCGCCAACTGAGCTGAGATCGACAGCAATCTCTGCCATTGACGGCCTCCGCGGGGCGGCGCTAGGGGCTACATATGATATCTGTCGGGCGCTTCACTCGGTATACCTCCGCGATCTCCCTCGCCAGGTGGTGCTGCAGTTTACACGACGAATAGATAAGAGGCATGCGCCGCGGAGTTGCATAAATGAAACTAACACAAATGCTATACCCAAACAGAATCAGGCATCTCCATCATGGTTATCCGTTCCTTCATTCTATTATATACCCGTCATTTTCTCATTGTGTGAGATAGCACGAATCAAAACGTGGCTCATTAGCAAAGAAAACACTCTTACCCGTACACTTCTTCCATATCAAAGGGCCCGCCAATGGACCTCACCTAGCGCCCCCTACCGTTCTGAGATTGGGGTGGGCATGGCGGGGCAGGTCTGCTTTGATCTCCTGTAATGGGGTCTGGGGCACTCGAGTGCCGGGTTAAACGAAGGGCGTGCGAGACGACAGGCGAAAAGTGATGCTAGCTGGTGCCATGCCTTCATCGTGTCAGAACGAGGCTTTCAGACCACTTCCGGTGCCTTCCGCCTTTACATCCGGTCTGTAGCCTCCGACACGTGTTCATGTCGCTATGGTTACGCAGCACGGTGTTTGGGAAGCGACTCAGGATGCCGCCATTTGTCCCGTTTTAAGTGGTATTTATACTTCACTCTTCGTTGCATTGTGCTCCAAACAAAACTCACGGTAACTGGTAGAATTGTTACAAATGGTGGGATCATTAGCAACCTTTTAGCAGTATTAGAACGGGTAGAATTAGTAACATTGCTTAGCAAACTTGAAAGGGGGGCACAATAAATTGTTCCACGAAAGCATAAAACAAATACGTGTAAAAGCCAGAGGTAGGTGACCGTGATGCACAGAATTGGAAAGGAGGATCAGGGAGGGTAATCTTAGGGTCTGAAAGGGAAGGGGGCACGTGCACCGTGTGCCCCCCCCCCCCCAACCCCTGGACAGCGGGCACCTTAAGGTCTGAAAAGGGGGGTGGGGGGGGGCGGGCCCCTGGACACGCCCTTGGTAGCAATAGTAGAATTTGCGCATAAAATTAAGCAGAACTAGCAGAATTCGGAAGTAATGGTAGAAGTAATTACTCTGGTTAGAGTTAGTAGAACTAATCGACACTGGTACAATTACTAGCGATGATAGTAGGCCCAACACAATATTAGTACTGGTAGCAGCGGTGGATTTTCTACAGCCCAAAAATTGATTGCATTCATCTAGGTACCCCCCCCCCCCCTCTACGCTGCCAGGGCGGTGTCACCCATCGCTGCTTTGAAATGAACACGTGTCGCGGTCACCGTTATTAAGTCGCTGCCACTGTCGGTGTAGGTGCTCGGTTCAATATGGCGGCCCAGCAGCGTGGCGGCTACAGGCCAGACATATGATTCAATATGGCGGCCCAGCAGCGTGGCGGCTACAGGCCAGACATATGATTCAATATGGCGGCCCAGCAGCGTGGCCGCTACAGGCTAGACATATGATTCAATATGGCGGCCCAGCAGCGTGGCGGCCCAGCAGCGTCGCCGCTACAGGCTAGACATATGATTCAATATGGCGGCCCAGCAGCGTAGCGGCCCAGCAGCGTGGCCGCTACAGGCTAGACATATGATTCAATATGGCGGCCCAGCAGCTTGGCGGCCCAGCAGCGTGGCCGCTACAGGCTAGACATATGATTCAATATGGCGGCCCAGCAGCGTGGCCGCTACAGGCCAGACATATGATTCAATATGGCGGCCCAGCAGCGTGGCGGCCCAGCAGCGTGGCCGCTACAGGCTAGACATATGATTCAATATGGCGGCCCAGCAGCGTGGCCGCTACAGGCCAGACATATGATTCAATATGGCGGCCCAGCAGCGTGGCGGCTACAGGCCAGACATATGATTCAATATGGCGGCCCAGCAGCGTGGCGGCCCAGCAGCGTGGCCGCTACAGGCCAGACATATGATTCAATATGGCGGCCCAGCAGCGTGACCGCTACAGGCCAGACATATGATTCAATATGGCGGCCCAGCAGCGTGGCGGCCCAGCAGCGTGGCAGCCCAGCAGCGTGGCGGCCCAGCAGCGTGGCCGCTACAGGCCAGACATATTCCGTTACAACGCCAACATTGTTAAACCACTCGTATGGCGCAATAGGAGAACAAACAGTCAATAGAGCCCTGCATGGAGCCATCTCATGGCACCCGGCGGGCGGGCGGTGGGCGATAATAAGGTTATAACGGGTTTTATTGAGACTGTCGTACTCGCTTGGGGGTAGACCAGGGTGATATTTCTCCTGTTCATGCCGTGCCGCTATCGGCTCCTTTCCAGCGGTCACACTGTTTGCTGTTGTACTACGTCAATCGTACCTTGGGTATGCTTCTTGCAAATCATTTAAGAGTCGTAATATGTGTAGTTTACGCCTATATAATGAATGAATAATTTTTTGGGGGAAACACCTTTGCGAAATTTATGAAAATGTGGACGGTATATCTGGGTTTGATTGGGTGTGTAAAGGATGGACTTCAACAACATTTTCTCTTGACATACTCAGAATAAGGAATATGTATTTGGTCTTAAATAAGTAAATAAAAACATTATTTGAAGGAATTTCGGAAAGATCTTTTCCAGCCACATGGTTTTAACGGTACATCCTAAGTCCCGGAATTCGCTTTCCCAAGTCCCGCTTTCCGCTCGAGCTGAATTCGCTTTGCTCCGTCCTGTGTTTGAAAAAAACACTCTCAATGGGACGCTGGTGAGGTCGGCACCGGTTCCGACCAATCAGGAACAGCCATTAGTGGCGCCATCTGACGGACAGTTCCAGCCCCGGGGCCTGCCTCCGATTAGAGAGATTGGTTCAGGACGGAAAGGCTGGCATTTAAAGAAAACAAAAAGGCTGCTAAAAATAAGCTCGCTTCCTCCACATGTTTTTTTTCGTATCCTGGGTATTGTATGTGAGCCGCTGTAGCATTCTACAACCCGTAACGACCCCTTTAGCCCGACAAGATACCTTATAAAAACCACAGCTCCTGGATATAAGGGACATATATCAGCAACTTGTGAGCTAACATGGACCAGATTGGGCGTCCGTGATGTGCTTATTAAGTGTTATTATGTTGTGGTGGTGGCTAATAAATTTGTGTTATAGGTTCGCCGGAATCCAATCGTGGTCAGACAGTTAGTTAGCTGTTGAAGCTACATAACAAACTTCTCCATGGCCGTCCAGTTTGTGTGATGAAATGCACTCGAGTATTCTTTTTTGTTGGCTTGCCATTTTCCTCACATTCATTGCATAGACAAGAACACGTCATGACGAAGACACGCACTTGTAATTAAGAAAATAATTCGTTAATATGATGGGGTGCATGGGGTATTTCCGTTCCTCGGGAAAGAGTTTTTCATTTCGCCGTGAACCGGGAATGCGGGAAATATTTCTTTGCGAACTGGGAATAGGATATTATCCGATCGTCGTGATCAAGGATTTTCATTAATCGTGAACTGAGACTCTTAATATTAAGTAACGGTGAATTTGGAAACCGCCAATTTATATCATGAGTCCGCCCCTTCCATTGTATGCGGGCAGTTTTTCATTTAATTCATCGCGACCTGAGAATGAATCAATTATTTTTCGTGATTTGGTAACACGACCCCTCTTGCCCCCCCCCCCCCCACCCCCCTAATATGAAGACAGCTGGTCGAATCGCGGGGATGGGAGGTGGGAGGGTGGTACTCAATCACGAATATCATCCTAAGACGGTTCCGCCCTTCTCGATTCTGCAAGAATCGTAAATGTCAATCATCGCCGCGGAACGTAAATACCCCTCACCCCGTTCGAGGAAGGGCTATAGCTTTGACGGTATCAGGATCACTAAGGCACTCTACCATTCCCTCTTCTATAGTCCAGATTGGAGCTTTCATCTGCCACTGACGGCCTTGGAACTGAGGGTCCCAGGCCGCATATCGCGTAAAGCACACGGCTTTGTGATACCTCTGTTATCTGGCGAATAGAACATTTCAGCTCACAAAGAGGCCGTCTTCACATTCTGAGCATTACATACGTAAGTCATACATAGCCTTTCCGGCCATCTCCTGCCCTACAGATAGCCCACAATCTGTCACGTGACCTGTCAGTGCGCCCTCTGGCGAATGTGAGCAGTAGCGATTCGCTTAGAACTGCGTTAACGCATCTGTGGAGCTGTTTGCTCTGTACCTGAAGAGCTAATTCTGTTGGGATATCTGCCTCAGTTTCCTGGGTGAAGGGTTCAAACCACCGTGTGCAAACTATTGTAATATGATGCATGTTTTAAGTGCTGAAGAAGCCTTCTATGTCAATGACAGAATAAACGCTAATCTCATTTGCATCTTCTACTGACAATCGAATTAATCTGTTTTTATCTCCCATCGTTTAACTTAATTACTGCATTCCTGATGCTGATGTGTCCTATACTGTTGTCATTTATGTATAATGTCCCCACCAATGTCCCTATTTACCGACGTTATTGTCGATGACTTCCTGTATACACCATTCTCCGGCTCAATGCAATGACAGCTCCAATGGCGGGGAGTGGCGCAGGCGTAGAGTAATACTGTGAAGGTACATTCAAACATTAATTTACTGGCAGTGTTAGATGCTAAACCACCCATGATATGATATGACGAGGTGTTGTCTTGTTATATAGTGACACACATGTTACCGGTATCATGTTGCTGAAGTGTACTGTTTGGTGGATCAAATTGAATATTTAACTGAATATTTTGTCAATGTGATGTGTCATCTTTTTTCTGTCTTGCTTTCACACTGAATTCTTTCTTTTCCTCTTTGTCCTTCTCAGACTAAGTGACCTAATTTTCGGAGTGCTAGAAGTTTGGTGGAAGCCTGCTCGCTTATCATTGCTTCCACTAAGCCCGACAGCTTGGAGCTTCATGAAAACATTGGGGAACGGATAAAGAATGAAAGCCGTTTCCATGGTGAGACCCTTCGACCGTTAGTGCCTCAATCCGCATGGTACGGGGGAAGGGGATCGGGGGAGGAGGTGGGGGGGGGGAAGGGTAGTGAAACGCGATATAACAAAAAGGTTAACGGGGTGTTGGGTTCGAGGGTTGTGGGTTGTAGGGGGTCGGGGGAATGCGGTATACGGGGTGGAAGGGAGGGGCGTAAGGGGTGCGAGGGGGTGTTGGGTTGACGAGATGTGGGGTGATGGGGTGGGGACCATGGTGTAATAGGTGAAGGCGCTAGGGGTGTTGGTTCCAGGTAGGTGGGGGGTGATAGGTGTAGGGGAGCTGGAGTGGAGGGGTGTAGGTTCAAGGTAGGTGGGGGGGGGTGATAGGTGTAGGGGAGCTGGAGTGGAGGGGTGTTGGTTCAAGGTAGGTGGGGGGGTGATAGGTGTAGGGGAGCTGGAGTGGAGGGGTGTTGGTTCAAGGTAGGTGGGGGGTGATAGGTGTAGGGGAGCTGGAGTGGAGGGGTGTTGGTTCCAGGTAGATGGGGGTGATAGGTGTAGGGGAGCTGGAGTGGAGGGGTGTTGGTTCCAGGTAGGTGGGGGGTGATAGGTGTAGGGGAGCTGGAGTGGAGGGGTGTTGGTTCCAGGTAGGTGGGGGGTGATAGGTGTAGGGGAGCTGGAGTGGAGGGGTGTTGGTTCCAGGTAGGTGGGGGGGGGGGGGGGTGATAGGTGTAGGGGAGCTGGAGTGGAGGGGTGTTGGTTCAAGGTAGGTGGGGGTGATAGGTGTAGGGGAGCTGGAGTGGAGGGGTGTTGGTTCCAGGTAGGTGGGGGGGGGGGTGATAGGTGTAGGGGAGCTGGAGTGGAGGGGTGTTGGTTCAAGGTAGGTGGGGGTGATAGGTGTAGGGGAGCTGGAGTGGAGGGGTGTTGGTTCAAGGTAGGTGGGGGGGGGGGTGATAGGTGTAGGGGAGCTGGAGTGGAGGGGTGTTGGTTCAAGGTAGGTGGGGGGGGGTGATAGGTGTAGGGGAGCTGGAGTGGAGGGGTGTTGGTTCAAGGTAGGTGGGGGGGGGGTGATAGGTGTAGGGGAGCTGGAGTGGAGGGGTGTTGGTTCAAGGTAGGTGGGGGGTGATAGGTGTAGGGGAGCTGGAGTGGAGGGGTGTTGGTTCCAGGTAGGTGGGGGGTGATAGGTGTAGGGGAGCTGGAGTGGAGGGGTGTGATATGTGGATGTGGCATGTGTGGCGTGCGGTCTGTGGTAGGTGGGTGGGGTTTCTGGGGTGTGACGGGTGTTGGAGTGGGGGGTTTTGGGGGGCTGACTGGTGTAGAGGGGGGGTTTCTGCGGTGTGACGGGTGTACGGAGTTTTTTTTGGGGGGGTGACGGGTGTAGAGGGAGGGAATTCTTGGGTGTGACGGGTGTAGGAGTGGGGTTTCTTCGGGGGCTGGGGTGTTTTGCAGCCGGGGTTTCTTGGGGTGGGTAGTGCATGACAGGTGGGGTTTCTTGGGGGGGTCGGGTGTAGGAGGGCGGGGGGGTGCTTGGGTGATGACGGGTGAAGGGCCGGGACTTCTTACGCGGGTGATAGCTGTAAGGGTGGGGTCCGTTGGGGTACGGGGTGCATGGCAGGTCTTGGCGGAGGGGGGGGGGGTGGGGGTGACGGGTGTAGGGATGAGCTTGTTTGGGGGGTGACGGATGTAGTTGTGTGATTTCTTGGGGTGTGGGGTGTGTAAGAGTGCTTGGAGGTACATAACAGAACCAGTAAGTACAAGAGGAGTAGGCTGGCAGTCTTTCACCGGACGCTCCTGTTACACCTCGGATCTCTGAATATGTTATCTTTCGTTAAATCCGGACGTGGGCTCCGGAGACCCATCCCCAGCCTCCCTGGCTCTCGACTACAATGAACTTGCAGATCCGGACCAACTTCGACAGCTCTCCGCAGACCTCCGGACCAACCGCGACCGCTTTCCGCTGAGATCCGGACGACTACGGGATTTAGCATCCTGCTCCGGCCCCGGCGCCGGCCGCGAGGCCGCGAGGCCAGAGGTGCGGCCTGGATGGCCGTGAAGGACTCTGCGCCTCTCGTGGCCAAGTCCCAGCATGATCCAGACTCGCTCTTCTTTCCCGTGATCCGCCGAGTCCGGGTCCGTGTACAGCCAGTGATGAAAGGGATCCCGGCATATCTCACAACAAAAACATCAACATGCAACGGCGCTCCCCTCCGCCAGCTCCCGGCAGACTGCCACCGCCGCCGCACATTTCTCCACCCCAACCCCTTCACCCCCATCACCCCCATCACCCCCCTCTCTCCCACCTCTCACCACCCCGCCCACCCCCACCCCAACCCCACCACCCGCCCACCTCTCTTCATCTAGACGTGGCGCGGTTACCGCCAGAAGGAAGGTCTTCAGAGGGCAGTTTACTGGCTGAGTTTGTTTCCGCAAGGCGGAGCGGTTACCTAGTGCCGGGGATCTTTCGGCGGGGTGGAGTGGTGCGCTGACAGCCCAGACACGTGGCTGTCTCATCCTGATATGGTCTGACAGCCCAGACACGGGACTGCCTCATCCTGATGTCGTCTGACAGCCCAGACACGTGACTGGCTCATCCTGATGTCGTCTGACAGCCCAGACACGGGGCTGGCTCATCCTGATGTCGTCTGACAGCCCAGACACGCGGCTGGCTCATCCTGATGTCGTCTGACAGCCCAGACACGGGGCTGGCTCATCCTGATGTCGTCTGACAGCCCAGACACGGGGCTGGCTCATCCTGATGTCGTCTGACAGCCCAGACACGAGGCTGGCTCATCCTGATGTCGTCTGACAGCCCAGACACGGGGATGGCTCATCCTGATGTCGTCTGACAGCCCAGACACGTAACTGGCTCATCCTGATGTCGCCTGACAGCCCAGACACGGGGCTGTTCATCCTGATGTCGTCTGACAGCCCAGACACGGGGCTGGCTCATCCTGATGTCGCCTGACAGCCCAGACACGGGGCTGGCTCATCCTGATGTCGTCTGACAGCCCGGACACGTGACTGGCTCATCCTGATGTCGTCTGACAGCCCAGACACGGGGCTGGCTCATCCTGATGTCGTCTGACAGCCAAGACACGTGGCTGTCTCATCCGTATGTCGTCTGACAGCCAAGACACGTGGCTGTCTCATCCTGATGTCGTCTGATAGCCCAGACACGGGGCTGGCTGATCCTGATGTCGTCTGACAGCCCAGACACGTGGCTGGCTGCTCCTGATGTCGTCTGACAGCCCAGACACGGGGCTGTCTCATCCTGATGTCGTCTGAAAGCCCAGACACGTGGCTGTCTTATCCTGATGTCGTCTGACAGCCCGGATACGTGGCTGGCTCATTCTGATGTCGTCTGACAGCCCAGACACGTGGCTGTCTCATCCCGATGTCGTCTGACAGCCCGGACACGTGGCTGGCTCATCCTGATGTCGTCTGACAGCCCAGACACGGGGCTGTCTCATCCTGATGTCGTCTGACAGCCCAGACACGGGGCTGTCTCATCCTGATGTCGTCTGACAGCCCGGACACGTGGCTGTCTCATCCTTATGTCGTCTGACAGCCCGGACACGTGGCTGGCTGATCCTGATGTCGTCTGGCAGCGGGGAAGGTCCCGAACGAACCATTAGTTGAATAGTAAAAATTAGGAAAAAACAGTATATTATGCAATGTGTTAAATACCAGTTTAAGCGGTGCGATCAATTTAACACACTATAACGCGTCCCACTGGTCCGTCCTGCTTGAGCAGTGTAGTCTCAGCAGTTCGACCAGTTAGATCAGGCTAACCAGTCACTAGTTCTTGGTGTCTTTAGATTTTGACCTCTCGACGACCCGATTGGATGGTGACCTTTCGGTAATTAGGCACCCCGTACAGTGGTAAAACCGTCACCAGGATCACGGAACGTCAACCTACATGCACATAACCATGAGGCGGGCCTGGGGCGGGCCTGAGGCGGGCCTGAGGCGGGCCTGAGGCGGGCCTGAGGCGGGCCTGAGGCATGGATATCGAAACGGGGATGACTAGAAAGAGCAGAAAGGTATCCAAGTAAACTGAAAAAGAAAAAGAAATGAAACGTTTTACGCACATATAGGTTCATGTGGGCCAAGGAACTTCCGGGCCAATGCAATGGGGTTGGATGAAATATGCTTCATTAATATGCATGAACCAGAGGCTGTCGCATCCACGATTTGTTGATTTGAAGCTAAGTGCCAGGGAGGTTCCCAAGTTAATCTACAGCCGAATATATAAGGTGACCGGGCAACTGAGGCAGAAGGAAGCTACCTAGAAGATAAGAAGAAAACATGACTGAATATCATTTTTATTCCACTTCTTTGATCCAAATAGGAGATGTGACACTATGAATAAAAGGACATTATGTAAATACGACCGCAATAGCCGGACATTTTGCGGTCGTTCTTTCAAATTAGAGAACTGTTATAGCATTGTTATAGCATTGTTATAGCATTGTTATAGCATTGCTTCCGTGGGAGCCTAGGATATAGACGCATGTTTTCAATGTCAATACAATCATAAGAGAAGTCCGGTCGTTACATAGGACGACCAGGAATACATGTGAACTTGATATACATGTACATCAAATGCGAGAAAGACAGCATATGTCCTTGAAAGGTGAAATTGTTTACCAATGACTTTTTCTTGGCGAAAATATAATTCATTTTCATTTTGACCAACATCGACATTTTGCACAGCTGGGATTGGAACGGACGGCTGATCCAGAGAAATCGACAACCGCCGGACGCTGCTAACAAGACGGGATTTAGTATGTCACCTAATGTTATATAGCAGAGACACCGCAGTGGGGCACCTTGTATCCAAGGTCATTGGGTGATTCCACGTGCATTAGGACGAATAGACAGGGAAGGTCACATTTATCAACATGGGCGGCTGGGGGAGGGCGGGAGGGGAGAAGGGGGGATGGGGGGGGGCGGCAGTATTCGTCACGATGATGGGAGAAGAGGCGAGGGTAAGGGGGGAGGGTGCATCGTACTTGGTTAGACTGACGTGGTTAAACCACAACTATTTTACACAGTGTTTTCTCTATCCCGAACATGGGTAACAATGGTGGACCTTGTGCATCGGTTACCCTTATTATAATTGCATTGACCGACCAATACTGACTGCTATACGTCGAACAATGTCCTTTCTCAATGATCGGACTCGAACCACGCACCGGCCCCTGGGCTGATACAGCAACATCCTCGTTAAGCGCTTCAATTGAACTGTTTCTTTTATTTGCCCCAAACATTACGTATGGCTACCACAGCTTCTGTTTAGCTCAGCGTCCCTTTATGTTGCTCAGGCGGGGCTTTGGCTGTTGTGTCGCCTTTAGTATTATTCACAAATCACAGTTTCATGGGAATCTGTTAACCCCACTGATAACCCCCCTCCCTCCCTCACTCCAATCCACCCCCACGGGACTACTTCCTCCAATCTGCCCCTCTCACTCCTGTGTCTCCTTCCGCCATTCTGCGGCCTCACTGAGAGCATGAATACATGCATGAATCTCCCTTAATGTCAAGGTCACGAGAAGGCACACGTGGCACAAGGCGCGCGGAGACAGTGATGTGGGCTGTCATCAAATCCCGGGGAAGGGTGGGGGGCACTGTTCTACGGATCTGGTCGGGGGGGGGGGGGGGGGTCCGCGGGTTCCCCTTGAAGCCTGAGAGAGCGGACATTCGTGGTGGAAAATATACTCCTATTTATGATGAAAATAGAGAAGGGATAATTAAGCTCTTGCGACCGGGGGGTGGGTGTTAACGGAAAAAAATTACCCCTTCCGAGGGTAAAAATCTGAGCGGATTTTGGCGAAAAAACGCGAGGTGAAAAGGGGGGGGGGCTTTGCCGCGGACCCCCCCCCCCCACCAAACCCAGCCAGCAATGTATTAAGTACCGCCCCCCCCCCCCCCGAGCATCAAATGGATATCAGAGGCCATATGGATGGCCATCTGACAGACATTACCTTGGTTGGTCCAGTCAGTGGGATGGCTGTACTGGGGTGGCTGTGGTGATGTGGTGCTGTCACGTGACATCTCTCGTAAAGCTCACTTAAAGGCCTCCTTTAGCTGAACCCGCCAGGGCAGGAAAGGATTCCCGCGGCGTCTTGGTGATTTTGGGCCCGGGTTCCCGTCTGCCACATCCGATAAGGTGACATTGGGGGGGAGGGGGCGCACGGTTGCAGAGTGCTTGACCTTGGCTGCATTTTTAACAAAATAAGTCGCATGTTTCTTCCATCAATCTATCCCATTGGACCTTTCCATCAAGTAAACACCCTCCCCCACCCCCCTCCCCCTCCCTCCAAAGAGGGTCAGAAACAGGAGAAAAGAAAGTCCATAGCATGCAATCTTAATACCCGTACCCAAATTGTCGAGGTGGGTTGACTGCAGTCGGAGCTCGTCACGCGGTGATCCCATACAGTATTAACAAGGTCGCCCGTAATGGGGGAGCTTCTGCCATAACGAGGCTCCGGGTGAGAGGATCTGTTACATGAGACATAGAATGTGCGTGATCCGCAGACTACCGCACCCCTCAGCGCCGCCCCCCCCCCCCTCACACACACACGCCATAACTCAGTCCGTCACCCTCTAGACCTCACCGCTCATGCCCGTCACCCTTCAGACCTCATCCCTCAGTCCGTCGCCATCCAGACCTCACCACTCATGCCCGACATCCTTCAGACCACACCCCTCAGTCCGTCAGCCTTCAGACCTCACCCCTCAGTCCGTCAGCCTTCAGACCTCACCCCTCAGTCCGTCGCCCTTCAGACCTCACCCCTCAGTCCGTCACCCTCCAGACCTCACCCCTCAGCCCGTCACCCTTCAGACCTCACCCCTCAGTCCGTCACCCTCCAGACCTCACCGCTCATGCCCGTCACCCTCCAGACCTCACCCCTCAGTCCGTCACCCTTCAGACCTCACCCCTCAGTCCGTCATCCTTCAGACCTCATCCCTCAGTCCGTCACCCCCCAGACATCACCCCTCAGTCCGTCACCCTTCAGACCTCATCCCTCAGTCCGTCACCCTCCAGACCCCACCCCTCAGTCCGTCACCCTTCAGACCTCACCCCTCAGTCCGTCACCCTTTAGACCCCACCCCTCAGTCCGTCACCCTTCAGACCTCACCCCTCAGTCCGTCACCCTTCAGACCCCACCCCTCATTCCGTCACCCTCCAGACCTCACCCCTCAGTCCGTCACCCTTCAGACCTCACCCCTCAGTCCGTCACCCTTCAGACTCCACCCCTCAGTCCGTGACCTTCAGACCTCACCCCTCAGTCCGTCACCCTTCAGACCTCACCCCTCAGTCCGTCGCCCTTCAGACCTCACCCCTCAGTCCGTCACCCTTCAGACCTGACCCCTCATTCCGTCACCCTCCAGACCCCACCCCTCAGTCCGTCACCCTTCAGACCTCACCCCTCAGTCCGCCATCCTTCAGACCTCACCCCTCAGTCCGTCACCCTTCAGACCTCACCCCTCAGTCCGTCACCCTTCAGACCACACCCCTCAGTCCGTCACCCTTCAGACCTCACCCCTCAGTCCGCCATCCTTCAGACCTCACCCCTCAGTCCGTCACCCTTCAGACCACACCCCTCAGTCCGTCACCCTTCAGACCTCACCCCTCAGTCCGTCACCCTTCAGACCCCACCCCTCAGTCCGTCACCCTTCAGACCTCACCCCTCAGTCCGTCACCCTTCAGACCTCACCCCTCAGTCCGCCATCCTTCAGACCTCACCCCTCAGTCCGTCACCCTTCAGACCACACCCCTCAGTCCGTCACCCTTCAGACCTCACCCCTCAGTCCGTCACCCTTCAGACCCCACCCCTCAGTCCGTCACCCTTCAGACCTCACCCCTCAGTCCGTCACCCTTCAGACCTCACCCCTCAGTCCGTCACCCTTCAGACCTCACCCCTCAGTCCGTCACCCTTCAGACCCCACCCCTCATTCCGTCACCCTCCAGACCTCACCCCTCAGTCCGTCACCCTTCAGACCTCACCCCTCAGTCCGTCACCCTTCAGACTCCACCCCTCAGTCCGTGACCTTCAGACCTCACCCTTTTGTCCGTCACCCTCCAGACATCACCCCTCAGTCCGTCGCCCTTCAGACCTCACCCCTCAGTCCGTCACCCTCCAGACCCCACCCCTCAGTCCGTCACCCTTCAGACCTCACCCCTCAGTCCGTCACCCTTCAGACCTGACCCCTCATTCCGTCACCCTCCAGACCCCACCCCTCAGTCCGTCACCCTTCAGACCTCACCCCTCAGTCCGCCATCCTTCAGACCTCACCCCTCAGTCCGTCACCCTTCAGACCACACCCCTCAGTCCGTCACCCTTCAGACCACACCCCTCAGTCCGTCACCCTTCAGACCTCACCCCTCAGTCCGCCATCCTTCAGACCTCACCCCTCAGTCCGTCACCCTTCAGACCACACCCCTCAGTCCGTCACCCTTCAGACCTCACCCCTCAGTCCGTCACCCTTCAGACCTCACCCCTCAGTCCGTCACCCTTCAGACCTCACCCCTCAGTCCGTCACCCTTCAGACCTCACCCCTCAGTCCGCCATCCTTCAGACCCCACCCCTCAGTCCGTCACCCTTCAGACCTCACCCCTCAGTCCGCCATCCTTCAGACCTCACCCCTCAGTCCGCCATCCTTCAGACCTCACCCCTCAGTCCGTCACCCTTCAGACCACACCCCTCAGTCCGCCATCCTTCAGACCTCACCCCTCAGTCCGTCACCCTTCAGACCTCACCCCTCAGTCCGTCACCCTTCAGACCTCACCCCTCAGTCCGTCACCCTTCAGACCTCACCCCTCAGTCCGTCACCCTCTAGACCTCACCCCTCAGTCCGTCACCCTTCAGACCTCACCCCTCAGTCCGTCACCCTTCAGACCCCACCCCTCAGTCCGTCACCCTTCAGACCTCACCCCTCAGTCCGTCACTCTTCAGACCTCACCCCTCAGTCCGTCACCCTTCAGACCCCACCCCTCAGTCCGTCACCCTTCAGACCTCACCCCTCAATCCGCCATCCTCCAGACCTCACCCCTCAGTACGTCACCCTTCGGACCCCACCCTTCAGACCTCACCCATCAGTCCGCCACCCTCCAGACCTCACCCCTCCGTCCGTCACCCTCCAGACCCCACCCTCACCCTCACCCCGCGGCACATTAAGGATCGGCTTCGGATGCTTGTGGAGCTGGTGGGGGTGGTTATGAGGTGGTGATAGGGCTGGCGGCGGCGGTGGCGATGGCGGTGGCGGTGGCGGTGGCGGTGGGGGTCATGGTGATGGTAATATTAGTCGGTGGGGTGGGGGTCGGTGGTGGCAGAGAACGTGCGGGTATACGTATGGTGTCTCGGGAGAAAGAATATCCGCCCATTATATCATGTATTATTTGCCAATTAAATGCATCTAGAATCTCCCGGCTGTTGTGTGTCTGGGGCGCCGGACCGTCCTGGATAATGGTCTTACGGGAATGACCATATAGGAACTACTGTTTGACAGACTCGTATGTGTTTGAATTAAACAGGAGCCAGTTAACCTCTCATGTTTGGTCCTAAAAATATATTGTGACCGAAACAATAACTGATGCGAGTGATACGTGAGCTACAGAGTAATACGTGAGCTATAAAGTAATCATCGCGGAAGTCGTCATCCGAGCGCGGAAGTCTTCATCAGAGCGCGGGAGTCTTCATCAGAGCGCGGAAGTCTTCATCAGAGTGTGGGAGTCTTCATCAGAGCGCGGGAGTCTTCATCAGAGCGCGGAAGTCTTCATCAGAGCGCGGAAGTCTTCATCAGAGTGTGGGAGTCTTCATCAGAGCGCGGGAGTCTTCATCAGAGCGCGGAAGTCTTCATCAGAGTGTGGGAGTCTTCATCAGAGCGCGGAAGTCGTCATCAGAGCGCGGAAGTCTTCATCAGAGCGCGGGAGTCTTCATCACAGCGCGGGAGTCTTCATCAGAGCGCGGAAGTCTTCATCAGAGTGCGGGAGTCTTCATCAGAGCGCGGGAGTCTTCATCAGAGTGTGGGAGTCTTCATCAGAGCGCGGAAGTCTTCATCAGAGTGCGGGAGTCTTCATCAGAGCGCGGAAGTCTTCATCAGAGCGCGGGAGTCTTCATCAGAGTGTGGGAGTCTTCATCAGAGCGCGGGAGTCTTCATCAGAGTGTGGGAGTCTTCATCAGAGCGCGGAAGTCTTCATCAGAGTGCGGGAGTCTTCATCAGAGCGCGGAAGTCTTCATCAGAGCGCGGGAGTCTTCATCAGAGTGTGGGAGTCTTCATCAGAGCGCGGGAGTCTTCATCAGAGCGCGGGAGTCTTCATCAGAGCGCGGGAGTCTTCATCAGAGCGCGGAAGTCTTCATCAGAGTGTGGGAGTCTTCATCAGAGCGCGGAAGTCTTCATCAGAGCGCGGGAGTCTTCATCAGAGCGCGGGAGTCCTCATCAGAGTGTGGGAGTCTTCATCAGAGCGCGGAAGTCTTCATCAGAGCGCGGGAGTCTTCATCAGAGCGCGGAAGTCTTCATCAGAGAGCGGAAGTCTTCATCAGAGAGCGGAAGTCTTCATCAGAGCGCGGGAGTCTTCATCAGAGCGCGGAAGTCTTCATCAGAGCGCGGAAGTCTTCATCAGAGAGCGGAAGTCTTCATCAGAGCGCGGGAGTCTTCATCAGAGCGCGGGAGTCTTCATCAGAGCGCGGAAGTCTTCATCAGAGCGCGGGAGTCTTCATCAGAGCGCGGAAGTCTTCATCAGAGTGCGGGAGTCTTCATCAGAGCGCGGGAGTCTTCATCAGAGCGCGGGAGTCTTCATCAGAGCGCGGGAGTCCTCATCAGAGTGTGAGAGTCTTCATCAGAGCGCGGAAGTCTTCATCAGAGCGCGGAAGTCTTCATCAGAGAGCGGAAGTCTTCATCAGAGCGCGGGAGTCTTCATCAGAGCGCGGAAGTCTTCATCAGAGCGCGGAAGTCTTCATCAGAGAGCGGAAGTCTTCATCAGAGCGCGGGAGTCTTCATCAGAGCGCGGGAGTCTTCATCAGAGCGCGGAAGTCTTCATCAGAGCGCGGGAGTCTTCATCAGAGCGCGGAAGTCTTCATCAGAGTGCGGGAGTCTTCATCAGAGCGAGGGAGTCTTCATCAGAGCGCGGAAGTCTTCATCAGAGCGCGGGAGTCTTCATCGGAGTGCGGGAGTCTTCATCAGAGCGCGGGAGTCTTCATCAGAGCGCGGAAGTCTTCATCACAGCGCGGAAGTCTTCATCAGAGCGCGGGAGTCTTCATCAGAGCGCGGAAGTCTTCATCAGAGTGTGGGAGTCTTCATCAGAGCGCGGGAGTCTTCATCAGAGCGCGGGAGTCTTCATCAGAGTGCGGGAGTCTTCATCAGAGCGCGGAAGTCTTCATCAGATCGCGGGAGTCTTCATCAGAGCGCGGAAGTCTTCATCAGAGCGCGGAAGTCGTCATCAGAGCGCGGGAGTCTTCATCAGAGCGCGGAAGTTTTCATCAGAGCGCGGAAGTCGTCATCAGAGCGCGGAAGTCGTCATCACAGCGCGGGAGTCTTCATCAGAGCGCGGAAGTCTTCATCAGAGCGCGGGAGTCTTCATCAGAGCGCGGAAGTCTTCATCAGAGCGCGGAAGTCTTCATCAGAGCGCAGAAGCCGTCATCAGAGCGCAGAAGCCGTCATCAGAGCGCGGAAGTCTTCATCAGAGCGCGGAAGTCGTCATCAGAGCGCGGAAGCCGTCATCAGAGCGCGGAAGCCGTCATCAGAGCGCGGAAGTCTTCATCAGAGCGCGGAAGTCGTCATCAGAGCGCGGAAGCCGTCATCAGAGCGCGGAAGCCGTCATCAGAGCGCGGGAGTCTTCATCAGAGTGTGGGAGTCTTCATCAGAGCGCGGAAGTCTTCATCAGAGTGTGGGAGTCTTCATCAGAACGCGGAAGTCTTCATCAGAGTGCGGGAGTCTTCATCAGAGCGCGGAAGTCTTCATCAGAGCGCGGAAGTCTTTATCAGAGCGCGGGAGTCTTCATCAGAGCGCGGAAGTCTTCATCAGAGCGCGGAAGTCTTCATCAGAGAGCGGAAGTCTTCATCAGAGCGCGGAAGTCTTCATCAGAGAGCGGAAGTCTTCATCAGAGCGCAGGAGTCTTCATCAGAGCGCGGGAGTCTTCATCAGAGCGCGGAAGTCTTCATCAGAGCGCGGGAGTCTTCATCAGAGCGCGGAAGTCTTCATCAGAGTGCGGGAGTCTTCATCAGAGCGCGGGAGTCTTCATCAGAGTGCGGAAGTCTTCATCAGAGCGCGGGAGTCTTCATCAGAGCGCGGGAGTCTTCATCAGAGTGCGGGAGTCTTCATCAGAGCGCGGAAGTCTTCATCAGATCGCGGGAGTCTTCATCAGAGCGCGGAAGTCTTCATCAGAGCGCAGAAGTCGTCATCAGAGCGCGGGAGTCTTCATCAGAGCGCGGAAGTCTTCATCAGAGCGCGGAAGTCTTCATCAGAGAGCGGAAGTCTTCATCAGAGCGCGGGAGTCTTCATCAGAGCGCGGGAGTCTTCATCAGAGCGCGGAAGTCTTCATCAGAGCGCAGGAGTCTTCATCAGAGCGCGGAAGTCTTCATCAGAGCGCGGGAGTCTTCATCAGAGCGCGGAAGTCTTCATCAGAGTGCGGGAGTCTTCATCAGAGCGCGGGAGTCTTCATCAGAGCGCGGAAGTCTTCATCAGAGTGCGGGAGTCTTCATCGGAGTGCGGGAGTCTTCATCAGAGCGCGGGAGTCTTCATCAGAGCGCGGAAGTCTTCATCAGAGCGCGGAAGTCGTCATCAGAGCGCGGAAGTCTTCATCACAGCGCGGAAGTCTTCATCAGAGCGCGGGAGTCTTCATCAGAGCGCGGAAGTCTTCATCAGAGTGTGGGAGTCTTCATCAGAGCGCGGGAGTCTTCATCAGAGCGCGGGAGTCTTCATCAGAGTGCGGGAGTCTTCATCAGAGCGCGGAAGTCTTCATCAGATCGCGGGAGTCTTCATCAGAGCGCGGAAGTCTTCATCAGAGCGCGGAAGTCGTCATCAGAGCGCGGGAGTCTTCATCAGAGCGCGGAAGTCTTCATCAGAGCGCGGAAGTCGTCATCAGAGCGCGGAAGTCGTCATCACAGCGCGGGAGTCTTCATCAGAGCGCGGAAGTCTTCATCAGAGCGCGGGAGTCTTCATCAGAGCGCGGAAGTCTTCATCAGAGCGCGGAAGTCTTCATCAGAGCGCAGAAGCCGTCATCAGAGCGCAGAAGCCGTCATCAGAGCGCGGAAGTCTTCATCAGAGCGCGGAAGTCGTCATCAGAGCGCGGAAGCCGTCATCAGAGCGCGGAAGCCGTAATCAGAGCGCGGAAGTCTTCATCAGAGCGCGGAAGTCGTCATCAGAGCGCGGAAGCCGTCATCAGAGCGCGGAAGCCGTCATCAGAGCGCGGGAGTCTTCATCAGAGTGTGGGAGTCTTCATCAGAGCGCGGAAGTCTTCATCAGAGTGTGGGAGTCTTCATCAGAACGCGGAAGTCTTCATCAGAGTGCGGGAGTCTTCATCAGAGCGCGGAAGTCTTCATCAGAGCGCGGAAGTCTTCATCAGAGCGCGGGAGTCTTCATCAGAGCGCGGAAGTCTTCATCAGAGCGCGGAAGTCTTCATCAGAGAGCGGAAGTCTTCATCAGAGCGCGGAAGTCTTCATCAGAGAGCGGAAGTCTTCATCAGAGCGCGGGAGTCTTCATCAGAGCGCGGGAGTCTTCATCAGAGCGCGGAAGTCTTCATCAGAGCGCGGGAGTCTTCATCAGAGCGCGGAAGTCTTCATCAGAGTGCGGGAGTCTTCATCAGAGCGCGGGAGTCTTCATCAGAGCGCGGAAGTCTTCATCAGAGCGCGGGAGTCTTCATCAGAGCGCGGGAGTCTTCATCAGAGTGCGGGAGTCTTCATCAGAGCGCGGAAGTCTTCATCAGATCGCGGGAGTCTTCATCAGAGCGCGGAAGTCTTCATCAGAGCGCAGAAGTCGTCATCAGAGCGCGGGAGTCTTCATCAGAGCGCGGAAGTCTTCATCAGAGCGCGGAAGTCGTCATCAGAGCGCGGAAGTCGTCATCACAGCGCGGGAGTCTTCATCAGAGCGCGGAAGTCTTCATCAGAGCGCGGGAGTCTTCATCAGAGCGCGGAAGTCTTCATCAGAGCGCGGAAGTCTTCATCAGAGCGCAGAAGCCGTCATCAGAGCGCAGAAGCCGTCATCAGAGCGCGGAAGTCTTCATCAGAGCGCGGAAGTCGTCATCAGAGCGCGGAAGCCGTCACCAGAGCGCGGAAGCCGTCATCAGAGCGCGGAGGTCGTCATCAGAGCGCAGAAGCCGTCATGAGAGCGCGGAAGCCGTCATGAGAGCTCGGAAGCCGTCATGAGAGCGCGGAAGTCGTCATCAGAGCGCAGAAGCCGTCATGAGAGCGCGGAAGCCGTCATCAGAGCTCGGAAGTCGTCATCAGAGCGCGGAAGTCGTCATTGGAGCGCGGAAGTCGTCATTGGAGCGCGGAAGTCACCATCAGAGCGCGGAAGTCGTCATTGGAGCGCGGAAGTCGTCATTGGAGCGCGGAAGTCGTCATCAGAGCGCGGAGATCGCCCCAGAGTCGAGGTTTTTCCAGCGCTGGGCCCGATCTCCCGGCAGAGGGCGTTACGTTGCGCCATAGTCCCTCTGCCCCACGTCAAATTTAACCATCAGAATTATCTTTCATACGCGAAAAATGAAAATGAATCTAATCGAATTTAAATTCGCAGTTTGGCATCAAATACACCACTGTTTAGCACTTCATGTGCCACTGGTACCATACCTTACGAATGCATTTGTGTTTGATTAATTTGCAGCTTAACTTTTCCATTGTGATCATTCGACAACCGAATGTCTATATTTTTCAAATTCTGCATCGAAAATTCAATATTCAATCTAAGAAAGCCCTAAAACCATTCGTAACCCAAGGACCGTTGGGGTCAACCGTGAGGTGGGCGGTGACGTGGGGCAGAGGTGATGTGAGGAACGAGCGCCCTCTGCTGGCAGAGCGCGCTGGGCCATTACTCACAAGAACGCGGCATCCATATTGTGTGAATCTCCGGGAAGGTCAAGTCATTCATTTGTCTTCGGCGTTTGATTTCTCTTATTACGATTGAATGGTATCATTACCGCAGTTTTGCTCGTGTTGAACTGCTCAGTGTAGATCTGTCATCTGGTGTCTGGCATTTGTACGAAAACCTGTCCCCGTTTTAGTAAGATAAATGGCCCTGGATTATGCAGGGCCGTTAGATGGCGTTACGTGCGTAACATCAATCAGAATCTTGTCCCTATATTTAAATTACAGAACGGCTTCGCTAAATCTCCACATCTACTTCACACTTCAAATCGACACCGCAATATTCCTTCATATCACTACATGCTGAAGCTCCATGGTCAACTACCCATCCCCCCATCCCCCGCCTCTACCCCTCCCCCCTCCCCCATCCCATACCCCGGGACACACAATATATCTGGACTACCGGGAACTGATTCCCCCATAGCCCCCCCCCCCCTCATCCCCACCCTACCGAGAGATACGAGTCCCGCGCCATGGACACAAAAACTTTAAACCCTGGCTCACAATGAGGCAACATAAAACCAGCGCCGGGGCTGGTCTCAGCTGATCCAATAACGTCTGATTTATTGGACAATGGGGGGAGATGAATATTAACAGTAGTCCCCACACATCCGGGTTGGGACGGGATATTGTGAACGAAGGCTCGCCCAGGATTTGAGAGATCGCGAAGGTTTAGTATCCAAAACACACGTTTTTTCCGTTTTTTCTAAGGAGAGGAGGGGGGGGGGGTGGTGGTGTTAGGGAAAGGGATAAATGAGGGATGGGGGTCGTGGGGGCGAAATAAGGCTATATAGACCCTTGACCTTCCAGAATTACGAACATTTCACAAGCCTACTGCCTCGTTCTATCCCATATTTCTCGTTGGCAAGTAAGTAGGTAAGATATAGACAATACAAATAGAAAAGAACCCGGGACATTTTATGAACTTAACAACATATGCGTTTGCCCCATTTCGTCATTTTTTATGGCGGAACTATTTACCGAAATAAGGTTTAAGTCTGCCGATCAATTATTCAGCCACGGGGGCGACCCTAGGCGTGCTCTACGCCCCGGCCAGTGGCGGCCCTGTGCGCTATCGGCGTGGCTTAGGTTGGCGAGTCAGGCGTGGCTGGGTGGGTGGCGTGAGGCCCCAGCCAGAGGGATCCTCTTTAGGACGGTTATATATTACGGACCTTATTAATCCCGGGGCTCTCGTTGGGGGCGTCCTGCCACCCGATAGCATCGCACACCCCTCAAGGTAGTGAGGGACGCATACAGGCGCCGCCACCGCTGCCACGCCGTCTGGCGGGGGAGACTGATACCAGGTTCCGGGCCAGGCGCCGCCCACCGAGGCGTAAGATGGAATGGCAGAATCTTGGGGGGTGGGCGTCCTGGGGGGATGTCTTGGGGGGGGGGGGGCGTCTTGGGGGGCGTCCTGGAGGTCTAGGTGGTATGGGTGAGGGTGAGGTGGTGTGCTGTGGGGGGTGACGCGCCCTAGGGGGGTAGGGGGTGGGGTGCGCCCTAGGGGGGCTTTCGGGGGAAGGGGTGGTGCGCTCTGGGGGGGGGGGGGTCGTCCTGGGGCTGTGGATAGTGGGAGTCGGGGTGGCCGCTGTGGGGGTGACGCTCGGCTGTCAAGGGACCAGGCTTGTGTACCGTAAGTTCCCGTAATGATGCAAAGACAAGTGTAGAAGAGAGAGACCTTAGCCAATCGCATCCGGGACTTAAACCACAAAACGCAAGACGTGTCTCGCCTTGATTGGTCCAACCACCGGAAGTACCGCCAATCAACGATCTCCTTACGCCTTTAAGGGTCACTTTAATAGCAGCGGAGACTGGATATCCACGGCTCAGCGGTGATGATGGCAGATATGGCTGAGATTACCGGACGGCGTGGTCTATGAATGTTTCTTAATATAAAGATGCTAACATTCAGAGATATATTATTCCCTAGGCGCTAACTGTACTTGGTCCGAGTGCCTCAAAGTTGTTATTCGGGTGTTTGGAGATGGTAGAGTGCGGAGGGGGTAACTTGGAACAGCCGAATTGACTTGACATTTGCTATTCTCGCGATTCCCTCGTGAACGAGGTTCGCCCCCCCCCCCCCTCCCGTGGAAACCAATTTACGTGTTTCGCATTTTAGCGGTGATCTTTGGCGCCACCTATCTTAGTAAGAACCCCCCCCCCCCACTCCTTCCTTCCCTAACTAGCTCCCACGCCACGACCTACTGTGCCAAATTCACCCCCTGCCAAAACCCATATCCCAAAGATATATCAGACTAAGGGAAAGCATATTTGCTGATCGATGGCTAGCAGTTTTGGCGGAAGCTCTCTCGTCGACTGAACCAACGTTCACCCAACGCCACCGTAGCTTGTCCGGCTTCTAAAGTGACGTGGGGGGGGGGGGGGGGGGTGAGGGAGGTTGGTAATCTCCAAATGTGAGAGGACCCTGGCCCTGGGATTGACTGGGAGAGTGAAGGGGACCGTCGGTAGAGGGAGGGGAGGAGGGAGGCGCTGTGCAGCGTGAAGCCGCCACCGCCATTAAGCCTGTCACTAACGAAGTGACCCGCCGGGGAACCGACCTGGAGTCTCTAATCCAATCCCTCTCCGTCAATGTTTGCCATGTCTTTGATCCGATAGCGGGCACTCGACAGGGCTGGACACCGGGGACGGGCTACCACAGAGGATGGGGGTGGTGTGGGGGGAGGTTATAGGATGGAGGGGAGGGAGACATGGGATGTGTCGGGGTGGGGGGGGGGGGGCTCAAGTTGTGTCCAGTCGGGCGGATGGCAAAGAGAGAAAGGTCGTCCAATGTTGGCTTCAGAAGGATGTATTGTCCACAATGTCACCAACCAACGGGTTCGCAACGTAGTCCCTACCCCTCCACCCCCTACCCTCTCTGCCTCACCCACCTCTCTGCCCCGCCCCCCCTCTCTCCTGCCTGTGACAGCTGCAGCCATTGCATTCCCGACCCGGGGACAATCCCAGGGTGGCATGCGACGGGCCACGTGGTCATTATGCAGCACAATGTTGTGGCCGCAGTTCTTTCAGAGGTGGATGTTTCCTGGCATTACAACCATGCACAGTTAACGCCTTCTGCGGCTTCGTGCCTTCCATTACATGCATATTTATACATAAATTAGGGCCTCAAAGTATGGAAATTACCATGCAGCAAAAACTGAAGGGGGGGGGGGGGGTAGGGGAGGGGGGGGCGTTGTGGCCGTACCAGTGCGCACAGTTTCACCCTACCTGTACTTTAAAAGCGCCTTTGCACATGACGTACATACCCAAGTACATATTCTCAAAGAACGATTGCAACGAAATATATATGCACCTAGATACTGATTATTAAACTTGTTTTTTGTTTAGATTAATACCGCTTTGTTCCAGTTCATAATCTTCAATGCATTCCTGTACAGGGGTGCACCATGATCGTATAGGAAGAACCAGAAGAGTCAGTCATGGTAGTATCCCTTTATTTATCAGCATCAAAACTCCAATTCGACACATTTGAGCAACATCCTCCAGCGCTAATCGGTCGTGGGCACAAGCCACTTAAAGGGGTGGCCACAGTCTTGGAACCACCTTCCCAGAACCCTGCGCCAATGTACAACAGAAACATATACATACTTTATATCACCGGATTCGATAAAATAAAACTTCTTTAAAATACCAACACTCCATCGTGACGTTTCAGGCTTCGCGATATATTCAACGACTGTATATATACAGCAAGAAACTGTCTGTTATTTAACATAGATTATAAAATAGTCTCTTCATCGCAGCAGTCCCACAATTGAACAGGGTTAGTTCTTGATTCCGTTATATAGTTACAGTGGATTCAAACAACTCTTGCAGTACACGGGCCTTATACCATACCCTCATGACGTCACGATGCTTGCAGTACACGGGGACTGCACCAAACCCTCATGACGTCACGATTCTTGCAGCAGACGGGTCCTGCACCATACCCCATGACGTCACGATTCTTGCAGTACACGGGTCCTGCACCATACCCCCATGACGTCACGATTCTTGCAGAACACGGGGACTGCACCATACCCTCATGACGTCACGATTCTTGCAGTACACGGGTCCTGCACCATACCTTCATGACGTCACGATTCTTGCAGTACACGGGTCCTGCACCATACCCCCATGACGTCACGACGCTCGCCTCCACGTCGTCCGAAAACTTCCTGTAAACTATCGTAATATCAACTTACTGTACTGAGTACATGACTAGCATTTCACCTTTCCATTTAAAAATATTTTCGAAAGAAAACTGTCGGAGAACAGAAATCGCAGATGGTTGGCCA
>OZ025264.1:34246901-34367605 GCA_964019135.1 Arenicola marina | reverse complement strand
GCCTGACCTACCTGTTTGGACAGCACGAAACGTCCATCTCGCTCCAGATGACTGGCCTAACCTACCTGTTTGGACAGCACAAAGCGTCCGTCTCGCTCCAGATGACTGGCCTGACCTACCTGTTTGGACAGCACAAAGTGTCCGTCTCGCTCCAGATGACTGGCCTGACCTACCTGTTTGGACAGCACAAAGCGTCCGTCTCGCTCCAGATGACAGGTCTGACCTACCTGTTTGGACAGCACAAAGCGTCCGTCTCGCTCCAGATGACTGGCCTGACCTACCTGTTTGGACAGCACAAAGCGTCCGTTTCGCTCCAGATGACTGGCCTGACCTACCTGTTTGGACAGCACAAAGCGTCCGTCTCGCTCCAGATGACTGGCCTGACCTACCTGTTTGGACAGCACAAAGCGTCCGTCTCGCTCCAGATGACTGGCCTGACCTACCTGTTTGGACAGCACAAAGCGTCCGTCTCGCTCCAGATGACAGGCCTGACCTACCTGTTTGGACAGCACAAATCGTCCGTCTCGCTCCAGATGACTGGCCTGACCTACCTGTTTGGAGAGCACAAAGCGTCCGTCTCACTCCAGATGACTGGCCTGACCTACCTGTTTGGACAGCACAAAGCGTCCGTCTCGCTCCAGATGACTGGCCTGACCTACCTGTTTGGAGAGCACAAAGCGTCCGTCTCGCTCCAGATGACTGGCCTGACCTACCTGTTTGGACAGCACAAAGCGTCCGTCTCGCTCCAGATGACTGGCCTGACCTACCTGTTTGGACAGCACAAAGCGTCCGTCTCGCTCTAGATGACTGGCCTGACCTACCTGTTTGGACAGCACAAAGCGTCCGTCTCGCTCCAGATGACTGGCCTGACCTACCTGTTTGGACAGCACAAAGCGTCCGTCTCGCTCCAGATGACTGGCCTGACCTACCTGTTTGGACAGCACAAAGCGTTCATCTCGCTCCAGATGACTGGCCTGACCTACCTGTTGGACAGCTCAAAGCGTCCGTCTCGCTCCAGATGACACGCCTGACCTACCTGTTTGGACAGCACAAAGCGTCCGTCTCGCTTCAGATGACTGGCCTGACCTACCTGTTTGGACAGCACAAAGCGTCCATCTCGCTCCAGATGACAGGCCTGACCTACCTGTTTGGACAGCACAAAGCGTCCGTCTCGCTCCAGATGACTGGCCTGACCTACCTGTTTGGACAGCACAGAGCGTCCGTCTCGCTCCAGATGACTGGCCTGACCTACCTGTTTGGACAGCACAAAGCGTCCGTCTCGCTCCAGATGACAGGCCTGACCTACCTGTTTGGACAGCACAAAGCGTCCGTCTCGCTCCAGATGACAGGCCTGACCTACCTGTTTGGACAGCACAGAGCGTCCGTCTCGCTCCAGATGACTGGCCTGACCTACCTGTTTGAACAGCACAAAGCGTCCGTCTCGCTCCAGATGACTGGCCTGACCTACCTGTTTGGACAGCACAAAGCGTCCGTCTCGCTTCAGATGACTGGCCTGACCTACCTGTTTGGACAGCACAAAGCGTCCGTCTCGCTCCAGATGACTGGCCTGACCTACCTGTTTCGACAGCACAGAGCGTCCGTCTCGCTCCAGATGACTGGCCTGACCTACCTGTTTGGACAGCACAGAGCGTCCGTCTCGCTCCAGATGACTGGCCTGACCTACCTGTTTGGACAGCACAGAGCGTCCGTCTCGCTCCAGATGACTGGCCTGACCTACCTGTTTGGACAGCACAAAGCGTTCATCTCGCTCCAGATGACTGGCCTGACATACCTGTTTGGACAGCACAAAGCGTCCATCTCGCTCCAGATGACAGGCCTGACCTACCTGTTTAGACAGCACAAAGCGTCCGTCTCGCTCCAGATGACTGGCCTGACCTACCTGTTTGGACAGCACAAAGCGTCCATCTCGCTCCAGATGACAGGCCTGACCTACCTGTTTGGAGAGCACAAAGCATCCGTCTCGCTCCAGATGACTGGCCTGACCTACCTGTTTGGACAGTACAAAGCGTCCGTCTCGCTCCAGATGACTGGCCTGACCTACCTGTTTGGACAGCACAAAGCGTCCGTCTCGCTCCAGATGACTGGCCTGACCTACCTGTTTGGACAGCACAAAGCGTCCGTCTCGCTCCAGATGACTGGCCTGACCTACCTGTTTGGACAGCACAAAGCGTCCGTCTCGCTCCAGATGACCGGCCTGACCTATCTATTTGGACAGCACAAAGCGCCCGTCTCACTCCAGATGACAGGCCTGACCAACCTGTTTGGGCAGCACAAAGCGTCTGTCTCGCTCCAGATGACAGGCCTGACCTACCTGTTTGGACAGCACAAAGCGTCTGTCTCGCTCCAGATGACAGGCCTGACCTACCTGTTTGGACAGCACAAAGCGTCCGTCTCGCTCCAGATGACTGGCCTGACCTACCTATTTGGACAGCACAAAGCGTCCGTCTCACTCCAGATGACAGGCCTGACCAACCTGTTTGGACAGCACAAAGCGTCCGTCTCGCTCCAGATGACTGGCCTGATCTACCTGTTTGGACAGCACAAAGCGTCCGTCTCGCTCCAGATGACACGCCTGACCTACCTGTTTGGACAGCACAAAGCGTCCGTCTCGCTCCAGATGACTGGCCTGACCTACCTGTTTGGACAGCACAAAGCGTCCGTCTCGCTCCAGATGACAGGCCTGACCTACCTGTTTGGACAGCACAAAGCGTCCGTCTCACTCCAGATGACTGGCCTGACCTACCTGTTTGGACAGCACAAAGCGTCCGTCTCGCTCCAGATGACTGGTCTGACCTACCTGTTTGGACAGCACAAAGCGTCCGTCTCGCTCCAGATGACTGGCCTGACCTACCTGTTTGGACAGCACAAAGCGTCCGTCTCACTCCAGATGACTGGCCTGACCTACCTGTTTGGACAGCACAAAGCGTCCGTCTCGCTCCAGATGACTGGCCTGACCTACCTGTTTGGACAGCACAAAGCGTCCGTCTCGCTCCAGATGACAGGCCTGACCTACCTGTTTGGACAGCCCAAAGCGTCCGTCTCGCTCCAGATGACTGGCCTGACCTACCTGTTTGGACAGCACAAAGCGTCCGTCTCGCTCCAGATGACCGGCCTGACCTACCTGTTTGGACAGCACAAAGCGTCCGTCTCGCTCCAGATGACAGGCCTGACCTACCTGTTTGGACAGCACAAAGCGTCCGTCTCGCTCCAGATGACAGGCCTGACCTACCTGTTTGGACAGCACAAAGCGTCCGTCTCGCTCCAGGTCACTGTAGTAGTCGCGGACCTTGGTGTGGTCGCTGCTAGTCACGTGGTACAGCAGGCGCTCCAGATTGGATGACTGGAGGATGTCGATGGCGGGAGACGAGGTCTTGACGAGGGACCGCCCCAACAGGGTGTAGGATCCCGTGTTCACAAACTCAGTCAGGATGTTGTTGGCATTGGACGCCGTGATCAGCCAACGGTAGGGAATCCCCATCGCCTGGAAACAACGTCATACAGGTTAACGGTAGGGAATCCCCATCGCCTGGAAACAACGTCATACAGGTTAACGGTAGGGAATCCCCATCGCCTGGAAACAACGTCATACAGGTTAACGGTAGGGAATCCCCATCGCCTGGAAACAACGTCATACAGGTTAACGACATAGAATCCCCATCGCCTGGAAACAACGTCATACAGGTTAACGGTAGGGAATCCCCATCGCCTGGAAACAACGTCATACAGGTTAACGGTAGGGAATCCCCATCGCCTGGAAACAACGTCATACAGGTTAACGGTAGGGAATCCCCGTCGCCTGGAAACAACGTCATACAGGTTAACGGTAGGGAATCCCCATCGCCTGGAAACAACGTCATACAGGTTAACGGCAGGGAATCCCCATCGCCTGGAAACAACGTCATACAGGTTAACGACATAGAATCCCCATCGCCTGGAAACAACGTCATACAGGTTAACGACAGGGAATCCCCATCACCTGGAAACAACGTCATACAGGTTAACGACAGGGAATCCCCATCGCCTGAAAACAACGTCGTACAGGTTAACGGCAGGGAATCCCCATCGCCTTGAAACAACGTCATACAGGTTAACGACATAGAATCCCCATCGCCTGGAAACAACGTCATACAGGTTAACGACAGGGAATCCCCATCGCCTGGAAACAACGTCATACAGGTTAACGACATAGAATCCCCATCGCCTGGAAACATCGTCATACAGGTTAACGACAGGGAATCCCCATCGCCTGGAAACAACGTCATACAGGTTAACGACATAGAATCCCCATCGCCTGGAAACAACGTCATACAGGTTAACGGTAGGGAATCCCCATCGCCTGGAAACAACGTCATACAGGTTAACGGTAGGGAATCCCCATCGCCTGGAAACAACGTCATACAGGTTAACGGTAGGGAATCCCCGTCGCCTGGAAACAACGTCATACAGGTTAACGGTAGGGAATCCCCATCGCCTGGAAACAACGTCATACAGGTTAACGGCAGGGAATCCCCATCGCCTGGAAACAACGTCATACAGGTTAACGACATAGAATCCCCATCGCCTGGAAACAACGTCATACAGGTTAACGACAGGGAATCCCCATCACCTGGAAACAACGTCATACAGGTTAACGACAGGGAATCCCCATCGCCTGAAAACAACGTCGTACAGGTTAACGGCAGGGAATCCCCATCGCCTTGAAACAACGTCATACAGGTTAACGACATAGAATCCCCATCGCCTGGAAACAACGTCATACAGGTTAACGACAGGGAATCCCCATCGCCTGGAAACAACGTCATACAGGTTAACGGTAGGGAATCCCCATCGCCTGGAAACATCGTCATACAGGTTAACGACAGGGAATCCCCATCGCCTGGAAACAACGTCATACAGGTTAACGACATAGAATCCCCATCGCCTGGAAACAACGTCATACAGGTTAACGGTAGGGAATCCGCATCGCCTGGAAACAACGTCATACAGGTTAACGGTAGGGAATCCCCATCGCCTGGAAACAACGTCATACAGGTTAACGGTAGGGAATCCCCGTCGCCTGGAAACAACGTCATACAGGTTTACGGTAGGGAATCCCCATCGCCTGGAAACAACGTCATACAGGTTAACGGCAGGGAATCCCCATCGCCTGGAAACAACGTCATACAGGTTAACGACAGGGAATCCCCATCGCCTGGAAACAACGTCATACAGGTTAACGACAGGGAATCCCCATTGCCTGGAAACATCGTCATACAGGTTAACGACAGGGAATCCCCATCGCCTGGAAACAACGTCGTACAGGTTAACGGTAGGGAATCCCCATCGCCTGGAAATAACGTCATACAGGTTAACGGCAGGGAATCCCCATCGCCTGGAAACAACGTCATACAGGTTAACGGTAGGGAATCCCCATCGCCTGGAAACAACGTCATACAGGTTAACGGTAGGGAATCCCCATCGCCTGGAAACAACGTCATACAGGTTAACGACAGGGAATCCCCATCGCCTGGAAACAACGTCATACAGGTTAACGGTAGGGAATCCCCATCGCCTGGAAACAACGTCATACAGGTTAACGGTAGGGAATCCCCATCGCCTGGAAACAGCGTCATACAGGTTAACGGTAGGGAATCCCCATCGCCTGAAAACAACGTCATACAGGTTAACGGTAGGGAATCCCCATCGCCTGAAAACAACGTCATACAGGTTAACGGTAGGGAATCCCCATCGCCTGGAAACAGCGTCATACAGGTTAACGGTAGGGAATCCCCATGGAAACAACGTCATACAGGTTAACGGTAGGGAATCCCCATCGCCTAGAAACAACGTCATACAGGTTAACGGTAGGGAATCCCCATCGCCTGGAAACAACATCATACAGGTTAACGGTAGGGAATCCCCATCGCCTGGAAACAACGTCATACAGGTTAACGGTAGGGAATCCCCATCGCCTGGAAACAGCGTCATACAGGTTAACGGTAGGGAATCCCCATCGCCTGAAAACAACGTCATACAAGTTAACGGTAGGGAATCCCCATCGCCTGAAAACAACGTCATACAGGTTAACGGTAGGGAATCCCCATCGCCTGGAAACAGCGTCATACAGGTTAACGGTAGGGAATCCCCATGGAAACAACGTCATACAGGTTAACGGTAGGGAATCCCCATCGCCTAGAAACAACGTCATACAGGTTAACGGTAGGGAATCCCCATCGCCTGAAAACAACGTCATACAGGTTAACGGTAGGGAATCCCCATCGCCTGGAAACCACGTCATACAGGTTAACGGTAGGGAATCCCCATCGCCTGGAAACAACGTCATACAGGTTAGCGGTACGGAATCCCCATGGCCTGGAAACAACGTCATACAGGTTAACGGTAGGGAATCCCCATCGCCTGGAAACAACGTCATACAGGTTAACGACAGGGAATCCCCATCGCCTGGAAACAACGTCATACAGGTTAACGGTAGGGAATCCCCATCGCCTGGAAACAACGTCATACAGGTTAACGACAGGGAATCCCCATCGCCTGGAAACAACGTCATACAGGTTAACGGTAGGGAATCCCCATCGCCTGGAAACAACGTCATACAGGTTAACGGTAGGGAATCCCCATCGCCTGGAAACAGCGTCATACAGGTTAACGGTAGGGAATCCCCATCGCCTGAAAACAACGTCATACAGGTTAACGGTAGGGAATCCCCATCGCCTGAAAACAACGTCATACAGGTTAACGGTAGGGAATCCCCATCGCCTGGAAACAGCGTCATACAGGTTAACGGTAGGGAATTCCCATGGAAACAACGTCATACAGGTTAACGGTAGGGAATCCCCATCGCCTAGAAACAACGTCATACAGGTTAACGGTAGGGAATCCCCATCGCCTGGAAACAACATCATTCAGGTTAACGGTAGGGAATCCCCATCGCCTGGAAACAACGTCATACAGGTTAACGGTAGGGAATCCCCATCGCCTGGAAACAGCGTCATACAGGTTAACGGTAGGGAATCCCCATCGCCTGAAAACAACGTCATACAGGTTAACAGTAGGGAATCCCCATCGCCTGAAAACAACGTCATACAGGTTAACGGTAGGGAATCCCCATCGCCTGGAAACAGCGTCATACAGGTTAACGGTAGGGAATCCCCATGGAAACAACGTCATACAGGTTAACGGTAGGGAATCCCCATCGCCTAGAAACAACGTCATACAGGTTAACGGTAGGGAATCCCCATCGCCTGAAAACAACGTCATACAGGTTAACGGTAGGGAATCCCCATCGCCTGGAAACAACGTCATACAGGTTAACGGTAGGGAATCCCCATCGCCTGGAAACAACGTCATACAGGTTAGCGGTACGGAATCCCCATGGCCTGGAAACAACGTCATACAGGTTAACGGTAGGGAATCCCCATCGCCTGGAAACAACGTCATACAGGTTAACGACAGGGAATCCCCATCGCCTGGAAACAACGTCATACAGGTTAACGGTAGGGAATCCCCATCGCCTGGAAACAACGTCATACAGGTTAACGACAGGGAATCCCCATCGCCTGGAAACAACGTCATACAGGTTAACGGTAGGGAATCCCCATCGCCTGGAAACAACGTCATACAGGTTAACGGTAGGGAATCCCCATCGCCTGGAAACAGCGTCATACAGGTTAACGGTAGGGAATCCCCATCGCCTGAAAACAACGTCATACAGGTTAACGGTAGGGAATCCCCATCGCCTGAAAACAACGTCATACAGGTTAACGGTAGGGAATCCCCATCGCCTGGAAACAGCGTCATACAGGTTAACGGTAGGGAATCCCCATGGAAACAACGTCATACAGGTTAACGGTAGGGAATCCCCATCGCCTAGAAACAACGTCATACAGGTTAACGGTAGGGAATCCCCATCGCCTGGAAACAACATCATACAGGTTAACGGTAGGGAATCCCCATCGCCTGGAAACAACGTCATACAGGTTAACGGTAGGGAATCCCCATCGCCTGGAAACAGCGTCATACAGGTTAACGGTAGGGAATCCCCATCGCCTGAAAACAACGTCATACAGGTTAACGGTAGGGAATCCCCATCGCCTGAAAACAACGTCATACAGGTTAACGGTAGGGAATCCCCATCGCCTGGAAACAGCGTCATACAGGTTAACGGTAGGGAATCCCCATGGAAACAACGTCATACAGGTTAACGGTAGGGAATCCCCATCGCCTAGAAACAACGTCATACAGGTTAACGGTAGGGAATCCCCATCGCCTGAAAACAACGTCATACAGGTTAACGGTAGGGAATCCCCATCGCCTGGAAACCACGTCATACAGGTTAACGGTAGGGAATCCCCATCGCCTGGAAACAACGTCATACAGGTTAGCGGTACGGAATCCCCATGGCCTGGAAACAACGTCATACAGGTTAACGGTAGGGAATCCCCATCGCCTGGAAACAACGTCATACAGGTTAACGACAGGGAATCCCCATCGCCTGGAAACAACGTCATACAGGTTAACGGTAGGGAATCCCCATCGCCTGGAAACAACGTCATACAGGTTAACGACAGGGAATCCCCATCGCCTGGAAACAACGTCATACAGGTTAACGGTAGGGAATCCCCATCGCCTGGAAACAACGTCATACAGGTTAACGGTAGGGAATCCCCATCGCCTGGAAACAGCGTCATACAGGTTAACGGTAGGGAATCCCCATCGCCTGAAAACAACGTCATACAGGTTAACGGTAGGGAATCCCCATCGCCTGAAAACAACGTCATACAGGTTAACGGTAGGGAATCCCCATCGCCTGGAAACAGCGTCATACAGGTTAACGGTAGGGAATTCCCATGGAAACAACGTCATACAGGTTAACGGTAGGGAATCCCCATCGCCTAGAAACAACGTCATACAGGTTAACGGTAGGGAATCCCCATCGCCTGGAAACAACATCATTCAGGTTAACGGTAGGGAATCCCCATCGCCTGGAAACAACGTCATACAGGTTAACGGTAGGGAATCCCCATCGCCTGGAAACAGCGTCATACAGGTTAACGGTAGGGAATCCCCATCGCCTGAAAACAACGTCATACAGGTTAACAGTAGGGAATCCCCATCGCCTGAAAACAACGTCATACAGGTTAACGGTAGGGAATCCCCATCGCCTGGAAACAGCGTCATACAGGTTAACGGTAGGGAATCCCCATGGAAACAACGTCATACAGGTTAACGGTAGGGAATCCCCATCGCCTAGAAACAACGTCATACAGGTTAACGGTAGGGAATCCCCATCGCCTGAAAACAACGTCATACAGGTTAACGGTAGGGAATCCCCATCGCCTGGAAACAACGTCATACAGGTTAACGGTAGGGAATCCCCATCGCCTGGAAACAACGTCATACAGGTTAGCGGTACGGAATCCCCATGGCCTGGAAACAACGTCATACAGGTTAACGGTAGGGAATCCCCATCGCCTGGAAACAACGTCATACAGGTTAACGACAGGGAATCCCCATCGCCTGGAAACAACGTCATACAGGTTAACGGTAGGGAATCCCCATCGCCTGGAAACAACGTCATACAGGTTAACGACAGGGAATCCCCATCGCCTGGAAACAACGTCATACAGGTTAACGGTAGGGAATCCCCATCGCCTGGAAACAACGTCATACAGGTTAACGGTAGGGAATCCCCATCGCCTGGAAACAGCGTCATACAGGTTAACGGTAGGGAATCCCCATCGCCTGAAAACAACGTCATACAGGTTAACGGTAGGGAATCCCCATCGCCTGAAAACAACGTCATACAGGTTAACGGTAGGGAATCCCCATCGCCTGGAAACAGCGTCATACAGGTTAACGGTAGGGAATTCCCATGGAAACAACGTCATACAGGTTAACGGTAGGGAATCCCCATCGCCTAGAAACAACGTCATACAGGTTAACGGTAGGGAATCCCCATCGCCTGGAAACAACATCATACAGGTTAACGGTAGGGAATCCCCATCGCCTGGAAACAACGTCATACAGGTTAACGGTAGGGAATCCCCATCGCCTGGAAACAGCGTCATACAGGTTAACGGTAGGGAATCCCCATCGCCTGAAAACAACGTCATACAGGTTAACAGTAGGGAATCCCCATCGCCTGAAAACAACGTCATACAGGTTAACGGTAGGGAATCCCCATCGCCTGGAAACAGCGTCATACAGGTTAACGGTAGGGAATCCCCATGGAAACAACGTCATACAGGTTAACGGTAGGGAATCCCCATCGCCTAGAAACAACGTCATACAGGTTAACGGTAGGGAATCCCCATCGCCTGAAAACAACGTCATACAGGTTAACGGTAGGGAATCCCCATCGCCTGGAAACAACGTCATACAGGTTAACGGTAGGGAATCCCCATCGCCTGGAAACAACGTCATACAGGTTAGCGGTACGGAATCCCCATGGCCTGGAAACAACGGTACAGGGTACAGGGTACAGTAAGTATTTATTTTGATTACTACAGTCACATGTGAGATATGATGCTTCAGCATGGTAAATATCGATAACAATTATTAGTTAAGGCTAAATATATACAATTAAAAATTTGCGGTATTATATATAGATATTATTATAAATTAACGCTTTTATATATCACACACCATACTGTCAAAATATCAAAGTTGCTCATGCAAAATTTTAAACAGAGGCAAAACGTTTTAGTTGTTTGTTATATCAACGTCTCTTATCCTTTAATAACTTAAACTTAAAGGTCCAATCCACGTGCACTAACCATATCCTCAACAGTCGATCCACGAAAGCCAGAATGGACATTTTACAGCGAACGACAGACCGTGAATACTGTGAATATATCAATGCGCATTTTGCATAATAGCGGAGATTAATTAGGAGAGCACGTGGCCCACCTTAGCGTAATAGGCAGCCAGCATGTTGCCGAAGTTGCCGGTCGGGATACACAGATCCACTGGTTGACCCATTACTATGGTATGGGACTTGACCAAGTCCAGATACGCAGAGCAGTGGTAGACAACCTGAGGCAAGAGGCGGCCCCAATTCATCGAATTGCCTGAACTAGGAAGACACGAAAAAACAGCATGAAAATGGCAACGACAATTTAGCCTAATTAATACATGACATCAACACAATTTGGACTGCCTTTAAATAAAAAATACTCCTCACCAGTGAGGGTGACACATTAGCTACATGCCTTACCTTAACTTGCAATTGAAATCCGTTCTTAATTCCGCTGATAACTTTGGGTCACAAAATATTTTCTTGACGGCGGTCTGACAGAAATCGAAGTCGCTTTTCACCCCTGAAATCAAGATTATGATGACTTTTCGTGATAGCAGACTAGTCGTTTAAGATTTAAAACCTTTCGATAAAATACCAGTAGTCCCACTACAAGGACGGTTTACACTGTAAATACTCCCATCAAAGAGAAACGATGATTTGTAAAAAAAATCTTTGATAAAACTACAATAACTTACTAAACATCACATGAAAAGTAAACAATCTTAGTTATTTAGCAATGGAAACGGTCATTGTAAAATAACCACATAGGAACTTTTACTAACCCGCGGGTACGATATATAACTAGTGCAGCGCCGACCGGTATATTCACCTATAACAGACACGTTGTCACCCTCCATGGCTGTCATCTGGGCCTTCTGTATGGCACTGATACCGCCTTCAGGGTAGAGCACCATCACCTGGACGTTGTTATCACCTAGATAATAGCGCAACGCCAATGATTGAGATCCAAGACATATATTAAGATATAATAATAAATGGGGCAAGCTTTGCTCAGGCCAAGGCGCGAGGAATTCATGGGCCATCACTGGTGGCGCCTCCAGCGGTACATCAAGGAAGTAAAGGGTTTCACAGTCAAACTGAACATAATAGAGATAACACTAAATCGGATGTTTTTATAGGGACAGAGATATAACCAAATAGATTTTGTGAAATGTGAGTGTTACGGCATTAATTAATGTTGTTTTCTTATCGCAGAACAATTTACACCTCTAGACTGATACTAGACTCACCAGGGAGCTGCCCAAAGCCGTCAAGCACAGCTCCCCCCGTGTCTCCCGACGTCGCTACAAGAATCAAGTACCTAAAACCAGAACAAATCATGCAATTCTCCGTTGAATTATATGAATTAAATTTCAGTTACAGTTACCACCACGCCTGTAAGTCGTAACTGACATTTTGTTTCTGTATACACTCCAGTTACCTCCATGTCGTCATTGGTGTAGTGCAGCAGTCAGTACAGTCCCTTCTACAAGATCGATGACTATCTCGTTCTTCCATGTAAGGGCGAACCATTGTTTTAGCATAGCTCACGTATTACTCACGCCTGTTATTTACTGCAATAATCCATTTCGTGGGCTCTAACATGGAAGATGGGCCCTTCTACCTTCTAGGATACTACGTATAAGTTAAGTTCGGGAGCTCCAGTGGAGCAGGGCAGGGTGGAGTTGACTTACCGTTCCTCGTTGCGCACCTTCATGGCGTGTTGAAAGAATTTAGGCGTGAGCTGTAGGGCGGCGTCCTTGAAGGAAGCGGTCGGTCCGTGAAACAGCTCCAGCAGATGCTGGTTCTTCACCAGACTCTCCTTGTGTAACTTCTCCACCGGAAACACGTGGTCGGATCGGAAGTGTGAGGCCCCGTAGGCCTGTTCCAGCATGGGGCGCAGGGCGGACGGGTGAAGATCGCGCGGGTGTATCCACCGCTCCAGAATCATCTGCGCTCTCTCTGGGTACGACTTCGGGATCAGGCGAGCCCACTGGTTGGGTGTGAGCGCCGGGAGGTGGAAGCCAGGGACGTACAGCCCCCCGTCCCACGCCAGCCCCTCCAGGACCGCCTCGTTGAAGTCTCGGGGCGTGGCCTTGGTGATGTCTTCTCGCGTGGAGACGTAGCCCTCCGGGTTGTCTACGTCATGGACGGCGTCCACCACCCTCTCCGTGATACTCTCCGGCCCCTCGTGGGCCTCGCAAATCACTCTGACGTCATAGTTACCCGCGTAGAACTGCTGTCTGTACTTTAGGATGTCAGGCATGCGCACACCGGCCTCCTGTCCTACGATGCGCTTGACCTCTATCCTGTCCAGCCGGCGGAGGATGTCGTCCTCCTGGACATCGATGAAGACCACGATCCCAGATTTCCTGATGTGATCCATGCCGTCTTGGTGCAGAGGGTTGGATCCACTCAGTGAGACGACCGATCCGGAGGCGTCAAACTGCAGCAGAGCCTCCCCTTCCTCCTGGACAAAGGCTTCGGATCCAGATGAAAACAACTGTGAACAAAACCACAAGGTGTCATGTTACAACAACATAGAAGTAAACATAAAACTAGTGTTTGACATATTGCAATAACAAACATTTGAAATTTAAGGCCCGATTGCAGTTAATTTCAATGGTACTGCCTGGTTCCTGGCCAATCACCAAGTCACATAGACCAGGCTGGTTCCAATAACCATATATATTGAAAGTGACAGTTGTGGTGCCCTCCGCGACTATAGCTAATAGTGATAGTGGTAAATGGCAATAGGTGACATTTTTGTTTTTGAAAATTGGCACCAGCACAGTTTCTCTAATACGACAACAACGTTGTTTAAAAAAAGTCGACGGTACACACTGTCAGCTGTGAAAAATGGACATTGGACACCCTATTCCAGAACCCAAATAGCTAATAATTACCTTATCAGCAACTGGCATGTTCCATCTTTTCTCGAGGTAGTCAGTGTCAATGTCAATTACGGGTAGATTCATCTTGGCCCCAAGTAACTGTCCGACTGTGGTCTTCCCGCAGCCAGGACTTCCCATCAAAAATATATTTTCCTACAAAACAACACGATATTGAACGTCAGATCTGAAAGCCAGAAAGTGAGTGAATTCTCCTGCATAAGCAAGTGACGCATAGTGTAATGGCCCACACCATGGTAACCTAGGTAGTGTATGGCAGGGCCCATTGGTTCAGGTTGAGAATGAATCATTGTATCATGTATTGTTCAATCATGCACACAATTTCATCAACACATATTTACAGCATTCAGCTGCACTCACTCATATTAACCACAGCAGAAGTAGGGCTTATTAGCTGAAGAACTCACACACACATGGATAACAGCCAATCAACAATATTATATATTATATCACTGGGCCCTGAGCTCACTGGGCGTTGAGCTGACTGGGCTTTGAGCTGACTGGGCTTTGAGCTGACTGGGCTTTGAGCTCACTGGGCTTTGAGCTCACTGGGCCCTAAGCCCACTGAGCCCTGAATTCATTAGGCCCTCGGCTCACTGGGCCCTGAGCTCACTGGGCCCAGACCTCACTGGGTCCTGAGCTCGCTGGGCCCTGAGCTCACTGGGCTTTGAGCTCACTGGGCTCTGAGCTCACTGGGCCCTGACCTCACTGGGCCCTGAGCGCACTGGGCCCAGACCTCACTGGGCCCTGAGCTCACTGGGCCCAGACCTCACTGGGTCCTGAACTCGCTGGGCCCTGAGCTCACTGGGCTTTGAGCTCACTGGGCTCTGAGCTCACTGGGCCCTGACCTCACTGGGCCCTGAGCGCATTGGGCCCTGAGCTCATTGGGCCCTGAGCTCACTGGGCCCTGAGCTCACTGGGCCCTGAGCGCACTGGGCCCAGACCTCACTGGGCCCTCAGCTCACTGGACCCTGACCTCACTGGGCCCAGACCTCACTGGGCCCTGAGCGCACTAGGCCCAGACCATCTTACTGGGCCCTGAGCTCACTGGGCCCTAAGCTCACTGGACCCAGAGCGCACTGGGCCCAGACCTCACTGGGCCCTGAGCGCACTGGGCCCAGACCTCACTGGGCCCTGAGCTCACTGGGCCCTCAGCTCACTGGACCCTGACCTCACTGGGCCCGGACCTCACTGGGCCCTGAGCTCACTGGGCCCTGAGCGCACTCGGCTCAGACCATCTTACTGGGCTCTGAGCTCACTGGGCCCTCAGCTCACTGGACCCAGAGTGCACTGGGCGCAGACCTCACTGGGCCCTGAGCGCACTGGGCCCAGACCTCACTGGGCCCTGAGCTCACTGGGCCCTCAGCTCACTGGACCCTGAGCGCACTGGGCCCTGACCTCACTGAGCCCAGACCTCACTGGGCCCTGAGCTCACTGGGCCCTGAGCTCACTGGGCCCTGAGCTCACTGGGCCCTGAGCGCACTGGGCCCTGACCTCACTGAGCCCAGACCTCACTGGGCCCTTAGCGTACTGGGTCCTGACATCACTGGGTCCTGAGCTCAATGGGCCCTGAGCTTACTGGGTCCTGACATCACTGGGTCCTGAGCTCACTGAGCCCTGACCTCACTGGGCCCTGAGCTCACTGAGCCCTGACCTCACTGGGCCCTGAGCTCACTGGGCCCTTAGCTCATTGGGTCCTGAGCTCACTGGACCCTGAGCTCACTGAGCCCAGACCTGACTGGGCCCTGAGCTGACTGGGCCCTGACCTCACTGAGCCCAGACCTCACTGGGCCCTTAGCTTACTGGGTCCTGACATCACTGGGTCCTGAGCTCACTAGGCCCTGAGCTCAATGGGCCCTGAGCTCACTGGGTCCGGAGCTCACTGGATCCTGAGCTCACTGGGTTCTGCGCTCATTGGGTCCTGAGCTCACTGGACCCTGAGCTCACTGAGCCCAGACCTCACTGGGCCCTGAGCTCACTGAGCCCAGACCTCACTGGGCCCTGAGCTCACTGGGCCCTTAGCTCATTGGGTCCTGAGCTCACTGGACCCAGAGCGCACTGGGCCCAGACCTCACTGGGCCCTGAGCTGACTGGGCCCTTAGCTCACTGAGCCCAGACCTCACTGGGCCCTGAGCTCACTGGGCCCTTAGCTCATTGGGTCCTGAGCTCACTGGACCCTGACCTCACTGGGACCTGAGTGCACTGGGCCCTGAGCTCACTGAGCTGGGCCCTGAGCTCACTGAGCTGGACCCTGAGCTCACTGAGCTGGGCTCTAAGCTCACTGAGCTGGGCCCTGAGCTCACTGAGCTGGGCTCTAAGCTCACTGAGCCCTGAGCTAACTGGGCCCTGAGCTTACTGGGCCCTGAGCTCACTGGGCCCTGAGCTTACTGGGCCCTGAGCTTACTGGGCCTTAAGCACAATCAGCAAGTTGCTGTTTAAAGCTTTGTTTAAACTGTTCATATTCATGTATAGCAATTACCACCAAGCCATAGCAATTATAGATGAAGCCTGGGTTCTTCAGGGCAGGATTCCCTCCTGGTGCAAGTGCCCCACACTTGTCTACAAAGTAAAGAGGCGTGGAGTCACCCAATCTGTTAACAAAGCTCCTTCATCTGTTTATTGTGCAGAACAAGGACAGGTTCAACAATCGGACAATTTGGTGAAGTAACTGGGTAATAGGCAAGGATGAAATACCTTTCTGGGGACATTCTGCTTCGATGTCCATCCAGGAAAACTGGGCAGATCTGTTTCAACAGAGGAAAACACTCTCATGTTACTTCGAAAATTACCGGTTGTTACTACACACGCTCGCCATTTCTGTCTTGATGAGGCCACAAAGGGTCTGCATATAGCATCCAAAATTCCCATTTCTCCGAGTGTCAAGTTTGCTTGGGAGTCTGCAAAGCAATAACAAGTCAATATGTTGGAGGAACCGGCCTCTGATCGCAATCATTTACTTTCACTTCAAGCTGTTGTCAAATCCTCGTCAGTTTATCTTTGACCAGTGTTGACATGCTTCTCCTCAACCTTGCTGCGGCGAGGGAATTCCCTCTCAATGACGTCAAATGCGTCATTGGGCTAGTCAAGTCCCACAAATCTAAATGCTGAATATTGCCGATAATTCTTTAATCGGTTTACATATGTGGAGACCACATCTGGCGTTCTTCGATGCATTTCAATTCATACAATTGCTCTAGACAATATATAATTAGGTTTTTATTAATTATAGGGACACATGCTTAGGGTAGTTCAGGCTTTTGATCAACAATATGGTCATCACTCTTTTTTTCGGATTATGGAAAAGTAAATTGTCATGAGTCTTTAGAAGCTAGGGGAAGACTGACAACCAGTTTACAAATCTTCGGCATTTCGAATGTACCGAGGATAGACGACCTTGCCCTTGAATTCGGAACAGAACTCCACAACTCGAGCAGACCAAAATACCGGTGCATTAATTATCATTTTGGAGTCCTATTCTGGTGTTTGAACGATCAGTGACGCTGGTAATGAATTAAAGTCAAAGTCATAAATGCCGTAGACACACGTTTCGGCCCATATTTTCTGCGAATTTGCCTCGATCACTCCAAAAATCCCTGACGTGAAAAAGCAACACTAGACCATTTTAATGATACTAACCTTACGTTTGTACTGCGAGGTTATCCTTTTTTAAGACACAAACAATATTTCTCCATGCTGACACGCCATTGGGAGCAGACACACTTTCACAACTAGACTAAATCACAGACAATGAAAGGCTCTATAGTTGCCATGGCATCCTCGTGGCTGGTATAAATATAGAGCATGTATTGTTCAAAGCACGTTCGGCGCCATGGCAACCATCATTTTATGACGCGTGTCTTAGTATTTTGGCGGCAGAGCGTTTTCTGCCAACGGAGTGTCAGCATGGAGAAATATTCTTTGTGTCATTAAAAAGGATAACATCGCATTACAAAGGTAAGTTTGGTATCATTAAAATGGTCTAGTGTTGCTTTCTCACGTCAGGGATTTTTAGAGTGATCGAGGCAAATTCGCAGAAAATATGGGCCGAAACGTGTGTCTACGGCATTTATGACTTTGACTTTAAGTACCTCGATATTAGAATCTGTCTCTTTTAACTAATTTAGGCCTATCTCAGAAAATGTTTCCTAGATGCAGTGTGCTGGTGTGGGGCTTGACAAATTCAAGGACTACACACTGAATCAGTCAACATTACCAGGCCTGTCTCTAACTTATCACGGGGTGCCGTTAGAGCCAGGGCGCATTTGCTGTCTTTGCGGTGTTGCAGCGCATAATGGCGCGGCTGGCGCTGATCGAATAAATGTGCCCAGAAAAAGCCCTGACATTGCAAGTAAGGACAATAAATCAAAGTATTTTCCCTCCGCCAGGTCAGTAAATTGCATAAGGATTCTGGAAAGATGCATATTTTGTCAGCTAGTTAAGAACTGTGCACCCTATACGTGAAAATATGCGCTGCAACACCGCAAAGACAGCAAATGCTGTCTGGTTCTAACGGCACCCCATGATGCGTTGGAGACAGGCCTGGTAACAGTCAACACTGCATTTCTCACAGGCGCTCATATCTGCTGACAGAACCCCCGAAATAAATAAACAATGCCCCCCTCTCAAGCACTGCCTATAATAGAAAGATTATAGGCAGTGCCTGAGAGGGGGGCGTCGTTTATTTACTTCAGGGGTTCTGTCAGCAGATCTGAGCGCCCGTGGCATTTCTCGACAGGGAAAGTGCTAAAGTAGCCCTGATACATGACTCATACACGCTGGTACCCGACACGCGAGAGAGTCATGAAGTACAACCCACATGAGACCAAGAATTGGTGGGGGTACGTCTGCGCTATTTGCCCTTATCAGAAAAATGCTTACCACCAAAAGTGATGAAAAGTAATTCTGAAAAGTAATTCTGCAAGTGTTAAACTTTTTTTTTATGGCTTCATATTCAATGCTGGCCTTTTATACATGCACTAAATAGCACAAAGTTTTCACAAACTCGCTCCGCCACTTTGAGAATCTTGTAACGGAAGATAAGCCAAAATGGCGAAGCGAGTATCGAGAAAAATATATATTATTTATTGCAGTAATGACATTTTTTAAAATGCGTCCAGCAAATATAAGAAAAGAAAAGTTCCACAATACCTTTTATCACTTTAGATGGTAGACAATTTATTGATAAGGGCAAAAGCCTACACAATGCAAGGACACCCTCACCAATTCCTGGCCTCATGTGGGGTGCACTTCATAACTCTTTCGCGCATCGGGTACAAGCGTTTATGAGCAGCCATGTATCACGGCTACTAATAAACCATCACTTTGAACCCCCACGCACCCTATCCATTCAGAGCAAAGCAAAGTCTTATACACCCAGCTTAAAGCTATATCAACTTATCACTGCTACAAATGTTACTGTATTTCTAGAAATTTTTTTAGTATAGCAATTATTTTTGGAAGTTTGGAACTTACTTTATTACTTTAGTTCAAGTTTCTGTGACAATATCCTTTATTGTTTGTTGAATGAGCAGACAACTCTGTTTAGTCTACTACCTTGCTTACCTAATAGAGATATTGCTATATGTACAGTCATCAAAACGGTACCATTGGTTTGGTGACCATTCATACACCCAGCCATTGATACATGGTAAGTGAAATGCAACCAGACATAAAAATAGTACAAAATGACAATGGTTTTATGGATATTACTTTGTACCTACTCCTTCTGTGTGAGATGAGCCAATAGAGAATAAAAAATAAATATATAAATAGATGAAATATTTATAAATTCTATGATAATGCAAAGATGTACACTCCCAATCACCCAAGGCTACCTCTCTTTATGCCAGGTAACCAGTATCAGCAAAGCTGTTTGCCTGATTGGCTGTATGGTATAGCTGTATAATTTGTATACAGTAAAGCTATGGTTTCAAACCAGTTCATTATGTCTAAGGCATCAAGGGACCATTGCTAGTTGCTCTTGTATGTATATATTACAGCAAGAATATGGCCCCCACAAATTTACTCTCAGAACTGTGTTTTCATGGAAGCTTGAATGGCTACCACAAAATTATATTTAGGGTACATTGCTTTAATGTCAAAGCAATTATATGATATGCAATATTTGAATGTAGCCAGCATAACAACTGTATATATATATTCTACTTTGTGTGAACACCTCATCAAACTAATGTTTATCCATTATCTATGTTTTTACAGTAATTTGTATGATATTAAATGGTAATGACAGGGTTTAGAAAAGCAGCAAGTTTCATTTTCAAAATAGATTGATTTTAGGAATTCTTCACTCATTATGGCTTCCATTAAGGGGACATTCAACAACATCTGCAAAATACTTGTATTGGATGAAGTACATGGCAAGGCTATTTCTAATATCTGCATCAACCATAATATTTATTTTCATTTATATATCTTGCTTTCAGGCATGGCTTCCAACTACGCAAAGCGGATGGCCTTCTTGCAGTCTCGGATCTTTGGTGAAATGGCGCGCCCCACCAATCAGAAGTCCATGAAGGTGGTGAGGCTGTTCGCCGCGGAGCCAGTCAACCAGCGGCCGGAAGTGGTCGAGTATTACCCCAGACACGTGGAGCTGACATCACTCATGACCAGACTGCGATTTCTCGGGCTTTACAGGCAAGTTCATAAAGCCGTTTGTGGTATACAGAAAAATGTTTTGATAGCTAAAACGCCTGGCTAGCTCAGTCGGATCTTGTCATTCATTATGATTACAAACTTGTGTGACTTCACGCCTTTGCCTTAAGTGTTCAGTATATAGAAGAATGCATTGGAAAACACACCTAGCCGTGTTTTATTAACGTAAGTGTGCCATATTTAAATAAAGAACGACAAAACGGTGCATTATTTTAATAATGACCGGGAAAACTGTGCAATATCTTGATAATAAACAGTTGTTGTTAATATTGACTCTGCTTAGTGTCACGGTGCAATCAGATGAGCTGAGGCGAGCTAGTACAGTAAAAAAATCTAGAGCTACTGCGTCAAGAACTCGCTGTCGTGCATTCCCCAAATAAACCACTCGACGCTATCGTGTCTCGTGCTTTATTTGGGCGACCACTCCAGCTCGATCAGACTCTTGATTTTAAGACTAATCGGAAGATGTTTACATTTTGGTGAAATGGTAACTTTTGTTTTATTTCAATGACATTCTTCCATTATTGCCTGAAACATTGTTTGTAACAACAGTGGTGATAGATCCGCACTGGACGTCCTCTCATCAGGTGCATTCGCTCATTTGTATAAATGCGATGTACGTGTTTGTACTTCCCTCCACAACTATTATTTCAATGAAATAGTTGCTAAGACATATTGTATTCAGCGGACTTCATTAATGAAGAAGGTCAATCCATGTTCTTACATTGAGCTGAATATTGATTCTACCTCCTTGCAGAGATGAGCACCGAGATTTCGTTGAAGAGATGAAACGTAAGAGAGTTTTACGTGGAAAAGGCAAACCGCCGAAAGGAGAAGGCAAACGATCTCAGAAGAGATAGTGATTGTACCCCCGCATCCCACTGCCGCCATTACGTCCTGTTCAATCCGCTGTGTCAGCCTGTGTCTGGGCAAAGCTTCAGTCACGCTCGCTGTGTCCCTGTGTGTATCATTCATCTTAACATGGATTTGTGATGCATTGTTTTATAGATATATATATACAATTACATGTCATGACAAAAATGTAAAATTCAACTCATTGTGTTCACTGTGTTTTTCTTTCTGTGCAAATACTATCATCAATGATCGCTACCATTGAGATGCTGCTCAGTGTCCCAGACTCCCCACCTCGTATAGAATGCACTAGTCCCATATCCTGCATATGAGACAATTGTTCCCAACAACGTCACATGGGGCTAAGAATGCACCTGCACTCTGGAATCCTATAAACCGCCAGGCCTAAACTGCCGTTGCCTGGTGTGGTGTGCGTGTCTTTGACACCGAGACACGTCTGTTGAATACTTCTAACCCACTGAGCTAGCCAGCCGGCCCCGAACATTATAGCATATGGAAATATTATGTAGGGGGTTGTATCGGTTTTTTGTTGTTGTGACGAATAGTAGTACGTGCCCAACTTTGCCTCACCCTCTTGCTACCACTATAATGCCTCATTACTCTGATGAAGTGCATTCGCAGATATTGCATTGTAAACCCAGAGTATGCGGAATGAACAAAATAACAAAGCAACAGTCCACAATAAATATAGAATGAAATTTAATTTCTGGGCAATAAATCAATTCTGAGCCAAATATTGCGTTAAACTATTAAGCTCACTACAAGGTTTGGTTCGCCCGCCAACTGGCCGCATTTCTATCTCATTCCGCTAAGAAATGTTCGAAGCGACCCGCAAAGAGATCTTTACTTAGCTATGGTTTTTATTATTACATACAAAATAATTTAAATATGAAGTACTTTCTATAAAATTGACAGACCACATAACTCTATAATAGAATCAAAAATATTTACAATATCGAGACAAGATTATTTACAATATCGAAACAATTATGTACAATATCGAAACAAGATTATTTACAATTTCGAAACAAAACAACCTCCGATAATTTGCACAATTACAATAGCTCCAACATACATAATGGGGAATCGGTAGATGAATGTCGATAGTCTATTAAGACTGAAAAATGAACGGCAATTAAAAGGCATCTGAGAACTAATATACACAGTGCATTGAACATTTATTGGCCGAAGCGTGTACACCAGGCAGCTTTTGGTGCTATATCTCCAAGAAGATGATAACACTGGTGTTGTAGAGCGTCAGTGGGCTCTAAAGCCTGCACCGCACACACTGCGGGTATCAGATAAACCACCCCACTATACTTACGCTTATATCAGGTGTCAAATTCTCAGTATAATGGCAATGCCTGCACTGTCTCGTCTGTATCAACTGATCAAAGCTTCCGAAATTCTGCAACGACTGCACTGTTTACATTATTTAAAGGTTTATTTTTTCAATAATGTATGCACTGTTTATATACTTTAAGGGTTTATTTTTTCAATAATGCCTGCACTGTTTATATACTTTAAGGGTTTACTTTTTCAATAATGCCAGCACTGTTTATATACTTTAAGGTTTATTTTGTTCAATAATGTCTGAACTGTTTACATACTTTTATGGGGTTAATTAAATGTTCAGTAATCCGGCAGTGCCTGCACTGTTTGTCCGATAGGGGGCAGCACCCTATGGCGGTTGGACCCCGGACGCCCGGAGTGAAGCGATCCGGCTTCAGAAAACTCCGAGCACACGGATCCCGCAGTGCCGGGCCGCGGCGCCAGGGGGGCAGATCCAGAAAAGTTCTTGGATCCAGATCCCGACATCAGTTCAATCCGATCCAGAATCTCATCCGGGAGGATTAACTGATCCTTGACCTCCCCCCGGGGACTCGCATCACCGGCTGATCCGGCTCTCACGTCCCCGGCCTCCGAGATGTTGGACAAGCTGTCCATCGAGCCGGATCCAGATTGGCTCGAGTCCGGAGAGCTGAGCGGCAGGGCGTCCATATTGCCGTTGTCCTTGGCAACAGGGGCGGAGAAGGAACGCTGATGGGAGTCGGCTTCCTTCGGTCCACCCACCGGTGCCTTCGGAGCTCTGAAGTTGAGGGCAAAAATGGAACGAAATGTAGATGTTTTAGGCTGACTTTGTACACATGAAGGCTAACTTGGGTGAAGAAAGCTCCCGGAAACTGGATTGCTTGCGAACCGGGAATATAACCCTCTTCCTCTTAGCAACTTCTGCCGGACAGGAGGGTATTTAAACACAATACCAGTTAACATGTCGTGATGATCTTAAAATGAATAAATAACACAAGAAATTTAACGTGCCAATGTCCTCCTTGGTTACATATACATGTAGTAAGTTTGATAATTCTCTCCTACTTGACACCATGTACTCACTGGTCCAGCAGCTGTTGGTAGAGACTCGAGGTCCGTGTGGCAATGGCTTCCTTGGCAGCACTCTGACGTCTCAGCAACGAACGCTCCTCCTGTGAAGCGAGACTGACAAGTTACCAGACAACCCAAGCATCAGATAACGCCCCCCCCCCCTCCTCTTCTATACAGGTATACAAACATGAATACAACAAGGGGGAAAATGGATCGATGAATTGACGTTTTCATGCGGTTTAATCACCTATAAAACTTAACCGAAGCAAGAAAATTGCTGAGATAATAATAATTAGTCTCCAGATATGGGCCACGACCATAAGGGAGAATCGAACCCCGACGATCTGAAGCCCAACATACTACCTACCACTTAGAAGCGACGAGAGACCGGAACAAGAAACCTAGCAATATTACATGGCGTGTATATGACCATCAGATAGTTATAAAGAGTGTAATCTGAGTTATGAGTAGAACTGACCACGATGCCTCTGCCGGACTGTGGCATGGGAGAGACCACTGGGGGAGCGCGGTTTGTCCACCCCCCTTGTCCGAGCCCTTGCATCGCGCTCTCACCCCCACTGGGGCGGGACCAGGAGCGGGGGAGGTGGGAGGAGGCGACCGGTGGCGCCTCCATCGTCTGCTCCCTCTCCAGGTTGGATCCAGTCCGAGATCGTGACGTCATTTCCGCTTCTGACGGGGTCGGGGTGGGCGCGCCGATGCCGAGGTAATCCATGACTACGCGCCGCAACTTCCGGTATGCCTCCGTGACGTCATCTGGTCGCCAAGACAACGAATAGATATTTAATATCGAACAATTTGTGACTCAAATGTTATAGCCTAGTGGCTCAGGTGTAGCTTGGGTGGCTCTTACTCACAGTGGCTCGGAAATGGCCCATCCATACACATAGACAGACCACGTACACTCGTTCTCGACCTTGACGGAAAATTTTTAATGTGGAGTTCTGCCTGATCGCGGCCGTATGTTGTTGTCGATTCTGACTTCTTTGTCTGGATTATATATATGACAAATTTTAAGTAATTCGCTTAATGAAATGTCACTGAAGAAGAAATTGCCACTGCGTGCATGGCCGGAAAGAGGCTTTCTTTAATGTATGTACGGGATGGAATCGGTATTGACAAGGCAGGTCAGAATCGACAGCCACAGCTGTAGTCTGTACTGGATTGGGGTGTATAGACGGCCAACTCTACACACATCTGGGGAACAGGGCCTGGAATCCCCCCAGTGCAATGGACTGTCTGAAGGGCTCATCAAGCAAACTCAGATGCCGGGCTCAGAAAGAACAACTTTTGGATGAAATACCACTGTTAATGGCTGAATTGGTGTTGTAGGCCACCTCGGTGAACACAGGGACAATACAGGGGCAAGCAGCCTCACGGGACAATGAAATGCATGACATGTGAAATAATTGAAACCCCAAATTCAGACGCCGTGCATGAAAGACCATCGACTCAGAGTTTGCTGGTGTGCGACCAACTGAGTTACGCGGATGCGTCTGGCTTACCGCTGCCGATGACCATGTCGAAGAAGCCCGGATGTTGCTGGTCGTAGTTGACGTAGAGCTCGGTTCTCTCTAGCGTCATCTGAATCTGCCGCTCGGAGTACGCATTCTTCTCCCGTAGGCGGCGCTCGTGTATATCGCTATCTAGCGGCAGAATCAGGACGAAGCGAGGTTCGAAGTGGGTGTTCTTCATAGTCAGGACGCCCTGGACGTGAAAGATCATGAATATAGCGCGCGGACGAAGGTTTTTCGGTCAATTTATATTGGGGGACGATAACGATTGTCATTTCCGTGCCGAATGCCGCAGAAACCACATGGACCCGGTGTGCTATCATGGCTGCGTAACCCTACCGTCAACTTTCACGATAGGACGCGCTGCATGGCTAATGGACGAGATGGGTGACTGCATGGCTCACTCATCAGTGGGCAGAACTATGCTATACAGTACAGTAAAACCTCGTCGATTGACGATGGGACTGCCACTGATCGATCGACTTAGGGAGGTGGTCGAGTTACAGAATATTCTTCCAATACTTTACTCGTGGCCCAAAAAACAAAACAGAAAAAATATGTTTTCACACTACAATGTAGTTTTTGTTTATTTCGAAAGTCTGATATTCAAATATACGTGTGCAAGTAATCCCTTTTGCAGAAATGTCTTTATCGAAACTAAGATGGCACATTTCTGTAGTTCTTCTTGAAGAGAGGCGACAAATGGCAACAATTAAGTCCCCCAGATCTTCCTCAAGACTGATTGTATTTGTTCTAAAGGTGTCGAGTTTTGTGATCAAGATGATCAAAGCTTCAATGCATAACAACCTATAACAACGCGCAAACATGTTTCACACATTTTAAGATTGCTTTCCAGACCACAGGTGTTATCGCCTGAGTGTGTGTCTTCTGCTAGTTGCAATCAGCCGGTGACACTAATCCTTCCGCTAGCCGACAACCGATCGACTTAGGGAATACAAAATGGGGCGTTGGGACCAAAATGATTGATCGACTTACAGAGTAGGGAGGTGATCGGGTTCGAGAATACTGTTACAATGCTAAAGTATAGGCCGACCGTCGGGACTGGAAAAAATCGATCGAGTTAGGGAGGTGGTCGGGTTAGGGAGGTGGTCGGGCAGGAAGGTTTTACTGAATACCAAAGATATTAGTACTAACATCTTTGGGTATACGGAATTGGGCCATCAAATGAGAGACGCGAACATCCCGCATTACACATATAAGTCAAGTCTCAAGATGAAGGCTTCTGCATAGTTTTTGATGATAATCATTCTATGACGAGTTTTATCATGAAGAGTAGTGTCAACTGGACGTTACCTCGAGCTCCATGTGCACCACACAGGCGAGGCCTTCCCGGGCAACAGACTCCACCGCGTCCAGCGTCAGGCCGTAGAGGTCACCTTGGTAGGAGTACGTGTACAGGAATTCGCCCTACGACCACAAGATAAGACATGCGCATGCGCATTGCGTATCTTTATTGATCACGGAGATCTGCAGATCACTTCATTTAAATATTGAATTTGGAAATGGCCCTACGACCACAAGCGTAGAAACACATTAAATTTAATAATATTGCACACAAACAAATTGCAAAAAGAAGGCTGCACAGTTCCCATTGTCGCTGCTCATATAATGCCATCTCTTTCTTAATATTATTATGAAAGGGTCTGGATGTAGACTTATTAATTCAAAGCGTAAGCTGGCCTGAAGATTAGTCCATTACTATTCTGATGAGCTCTTCAAACCGCTCCAGGGTGACAAAGTGTTTGTCCTTGTCGGGCGTCTCGTCCGCCAGGGGCGCTCTTGTCGTGTGCGCGGGCCTGTAAACAACAACAACAACAAACTAACACGTGACCTGTGTAAGACCGCGCGCGAAAGTAATGCAAAACATGGAATATACACGTGCCGAGATAAAAGGCGTCACACAACCACGAACGTGGCTGCAATGCAGAGCATATACATTGCTTTCATATCAATAATGGATCAACTTTGTGCGCATATATGTGATAAATTGGTCACGATTACAGAGAAATCATAAGATAATTTAAAAAAAGTAAAGATCAAAGATGAAGCGGCCTTAGACACGTGGGATTTTAGCCCGCAATCGCTTGACCTGCAGTGGAGTACGTAAGCTACTGGTCGACCAGTGTTCTCAAAGAACTCATACATTATCATACATTATCATGCCTCAATTTTTAGGAAAGTAGTTGCATTTGTAGTTCGCCAAAATATACCATTATCATTAAAAATAGAAAAAGAAGACTCCACAAAATGCACTACTGTATTTATGATTACATGAACATAATCATTATTATTTTCTGAATATCATAACTAAATCAAAATATGAAACAAAATAGCACCTTACCCAAAACTGAAGTAGTCGGCAAACTCCTCAACCAGTTTCATGGCAAGGTCCTTTTTGGCCGAGTCTTGGGGTCCGACCAATACTAACAACGGGTAGGGTGTCTCCAGGCTGGGCAGCGTACTGTAGTCACAACCATTGGCCAATGAGAGGAAACGGATACCTTATTAGCTTTAACGGTATTATTAGCTTTTGGTAATGCGAAAAAGTGATTTTTTTTTCTCTAAAATACCCATATCTGTGTCGATGTCGCTTTTTCATATCCTCAGTGTCGGAATGTGAGGGTCAATGTCAAATGTCGATGTTGCAAATATGCCTGGGCCGCGTGTCGCCATTTACCCCTTCTCGGTGGAAGGTGACAAAAAAACCCAGTGATTCTTAAAACGTGTGTACTGTTTACACTAAGCTTGAACTGGCGATAAATGTAAGGCGGGGAAGCGGTTAAAACGGTGTATAGGAAGGAAGAGGAATATTGTGTTTGTGCCGTAGTAGAACTAACTGGGCCTGTCGGAAATGCGATGACAGCAAGAAATGGCGGCTGTGTAACCATCCAGCTCTCCTGTACTTAGCTCTCCTGTACTCAGCTCACCCGTACCTGTCTAGGACGCGACTCGGCTGGAGGAAGGAGTACACGACGTGCATCATGTGATCTCGAGCCGCCACGACCTCCAATGGCGGCGTGAAGAGATTACGGGCCGCCACCTGGCGGAGAGACGTGCAGAGCACCGTCAATGGTCACGCGGTACAGAAAAATTACGGAGAGTAATAAACAGAGAAAATGCAATATAAAGTAAACAACAAAACTACAAGAACCGGCTTTGAAGCATTGTACGTCTACCGTTTACTAAAATAATCACTTTCGTGCGTTCTAACACGGAAGATGGATCGAATATTGCAAAATACGAGACAAAAAACTGTTCACCAAGTCGGGGTATAACTGTACAGTTGAGGTCCAACACCTTTGACCTTTTACCTCTGACCACGTGGCTCACCTTCTCCTCGACGTCGACTCGCCGGTGGTCGAGCTGAGCGAGCTGCTGGAGGTGGAAGAGGACGGCGAGGCGGTAGTCAGGCAGCTCCCGGACAGGGTTCCGCTGCAGGTTGAGGTCCCGCAGCAGACTCAGACCTTGGATGTGAAGCACCTCCGCCAGATCTATCACCTGCGACCGAACAAAGTCACCTTTAACATTGGTGTCACACTGTGGCCTAGTTGGTAGTGTGTTCGGCTATTGTCAAGTGAGCTCAAGCGGTCGGTGCGAGGTTCAAGTCACACTTGTGCAAATATCTACACTTGTGCAGAATGGAGATCCCATATCTTTCTGAGCAAAGAGTAGGGGGTCAACCTTGGAGACATGGCTCCTCTCCACCTTGACCCTTCATTGTCGCGATGTGACCTATATAGGTTAAAGCGTCCTACTTAAACAAAATATCTTCTACAACACTAATTATATATGCAAGAAGTGTTCGCACGACATTTCGTGTGAGCACGTCAATCAGATCTATTACCTACACCAGGCAACCAACACCACAGTGCCACCTTATAACAACCTCATCATACCTCGTTTTCCTCCAAGTCGATGGTTTCTAGAAAGTCGTGTCCTTGTAAGCCTTGAAGACTTCGAATTTTGTTTCCCATAAGGTGCACTTCCTGCAATAAGATATTAGACCATCGTACACACGCTCACATTATTCAGGAAAGAGATATTCACAAAATAAATAGGAAATGTTTACGACACTTTCGAAAGGACAGTAGTACCCATAAGCCCCTACCGATGAGTTCCTTCAAATTAACCTGTTTACTTTCAATGCCATTTAATATGTTAGCAGATAGTAAAGGATACATCTTTATGTGCTTGTGCCAACCAGAGAACACTACTAATACAGACGCACACATGGGGTAAATGTTAAGTTGAGACAACGTGCTTACCTGGAGACCTCTTAGCATCTGCAAGTTTTCAATTTTGGTCAGCTTGTTAAAGCTCTGAAAAACACAACAGCAATTTCAACACTATATAGCTATGCGTGTGTGTGTGTGTGTGGCGGGGGGGGGGGTCTATAAGTGATATATGTGTCCAGGTACATTATAAGTTTTATGGAAACTATATTGTGTATCACGTAATAACAAATGTGTCTTTCTATCTATATGAAAATCGACAAAATTTATGCTCTGTTCATCCGTGGTAAAGTATAATGTGGTTCAGTCTGTTAAGCATATAATTCTTTACTGTTCATAAGATACATTAGATAAGTAAACGCGTTTACTTGAACCAGTGTTACCATGTTATATGTCATAATGTACATAATGTAACGATATCTATCATCATCTAAGAACACATTGTTCCCCACTGACCAAGTCAAGGTATTTGATCGGGAGACGATGCAGTCCCTGTATTCGCTCCAACATGTTATGTCCGAGGCTCAGGTAGGAGAGCCTATAGCAGTTGGTGATACCTTGTATTTCTCGTATCTGATTGTCTGTGAATGAATTAAGGTTCATACGACCACAGTGGCAGCCGGTTTTTTTTTTCAACAATGCAACAAATAATATATATAATGTTTATATGCATTGTCTGTAGGCACTTTAAAGCAGCATCGACAATATATGAAACCGATTCGACACATCGATTCAACGTGAATGAATGAGATCGCGCACTCGTCATCGATTACCAGTTCGTATGTTATTAGAAATGATTCACACAAAGTCTGACATTACAATGAAAGGATACGATCTAACACGAGCTTGGACAAATAATGGTGCGCTGACATGTCGGACATCTCCTCAATGTTGTTATAAGACATATCTACAGACTTCAGTGTCTTCGGGGGTTGAAAGTCCAGCAGCTTGGTTATCTTGTTGTGGGACACATCTAACTCCACCAGGTGCTGCATCACTCCCAACGCAGACAAGTCTTCGAGATCAAGAAATAATCAATATGCATCAGACAGAGTAACGCTCTATTAAGTATCAATTGCTACCAAGGTGATTTGCTACACATGTAAAAGTAAGACGCAGGTCTTTCCAACAAAAACATACTACATGTATTACCGTGCATTAATTATCTTCGATTTTATACACATATAACAGTAAAGGATGTTCATTTAGACATCATATAATCTATGCATTTCTGCATTTTGATCAAATTCAGTAATTCTGCTTTAAACGTTTCACAAAGTCGTTCATGTGCTGTTATACCTGTGATCTCGTTGTATGGCAGCTCAACTTTCTGCAGGTTTTCATATTCAGCAAGAAGAGAAATATCCCGTACCTGTACGCCCTGTTGCATATAAAATGAAGTAGAAAACATGCAATGACAATTGTAACATATCGTACGTAAATGTAAACACTGTTGTATTTATGACATATACCAGCATATTATGTCGTTATTAGTACCGTATATCAGGTAAGAAAACTATTGACAAAAAGGGCTTGTAACATTCATGTCTTGTAAATGTTGTTTCTTACTACCTCATAAATGCTACTGGGAACACTTACTGGAATTGTTAGGTCAAGAAAAACCTGCTGACAACCATCCGCCGATCTTCCAAGGTTGGACATTCCATGGGCAATGGTATTTTCATCCAATATGCCATCCTCCATCAACTGAAATGAACCATTAATAATGAACTTAATCACGGAAAACCTTCCAGTGTTAAAGTACTTACATGCGCCATCTTATATTCTTTACATTTTAGAATCGAGACTAAACGTTTCTCAAAAGTATGATGCATATCTGTTTTATATCTCGCTGTAAAACAACAAGTTCAACATAAAATTGTGCGGACTATTTTATCGCGTGCGGACTTCCTAGCAAGTCGCTGTCGACATCACACAAAATACCGAACAGCGAACAGGCGCGCAGGGATATAGAGCCGGCCACCAACTCCGGTGAACAAATTTCTTTCTCTCAAGATAACCAACAAGCTTTCAGGATTTAAATTCAAGACAGAATATACTGATTTAAATGGAGAAAAGATTTGTAATATAAAAATTACAGAACATATTGCTTTAATGCAGATGTAGGCTTATATGTGTTAGATCTGGCGGGTGTGCTTGGATAAATCACTGCGCGAGAGGAGGAAGGGTGTCAGGTTTTGTGATAAATACCACCACTATATATATAATGTGAACAACAGTAGGATCGATCATCGTAGAATCCAGATTGATTCCATTTCAGTGATTGTGCTGCTGCCTTTCGACTTGTGTAATGCCCCGGCCATGTTTCGCCGGTATCAGGACAGACTGTGGCAGGAAAACATAATTATATGCCTATGGGTCACCAGTCGACACCCATTTAACAGACCTCGTGACGGCATCTATAATAATAATAATCAGTTTATTGCCAAAAGAAAACACAAATTACATTCATTGAGTACATCTTTACAATACATTTATAGTGGCAAGAGCAGAAGCGTCTCCGTTCTCCCCGACCACCAGTCAACGCCCTTCTAAAAGACCTCGTGACGACATCAATACGTCTCCGTCCTCCCCGACCACAAGTCAACACCCTACTGACAAACCTCGTGACGACGTCGAAGCCTTTTCGTCCTCCACGACCACCAGTCAACGCCCTTCTGACAGAGCTCGTGACGACATCAATACGTCTTCGTCCTCCCCGACCACAAGTCAACACCCTTCTGACAAACCTCGTGACGACGTCGAAGCCTTTTCGTCCTCCACGACCACCAGTCAACGCCCTTCTGACAGAGCTCGTGACGACATCCATACGTCTCCGTCCTTTCCGACCACCAGTCAACGCCCTTCTGAGAGACCTCGTGACGACGTCGAAGCATCTTCGTCCTCCCCGACCACCAGCCAACGCCCTTCTGACAAACCTCGTGACGACGTCAAAGCATTTTCGTCCTCCCCGACCACCAGTCAACACCCTTCTGACAGGCCCCGTGACGACGTTCATACGTCTCCGTTCTCCCCGACCACCAGTCAACGCCCTTCTGACAGACCTCGTGACGACATCAATACGTCTCCGTCCTCCCCGACCACCAGTCAACACCCTTCTGACAGACCCCGTGACGACGTTCATACGTCTCCGTTCTCCCCGACCACCAGTCAACGCCCTTCTGACAGACCTCGTGACGACATCAATACGTCTCCGTCCTCCCCGACCACCAGTCAACACCCTTCTGACAGACCTCGTGACGACGTCAACGCGTCTCCGTCCTCCCCGACCACAAGTCAACACCCTTCTGAGAGACCTCGTGACGACGTCGAAGCATTTTCGTCCTCCCCGATCACCAGTCAACACCCTTCTGACAGACCTCGTGACGACGTCAAAGCATCTCCGTCCTCCCCGACCACCAGCCAACGCCCTTCTGACAGACCTCGTGACGACGTCAAAGCATCTTCGTCCTCCCCGACCACCAGTCAATACCCTTCTGACAAACCTCGTGACGACGTCAAAGCATCTTCGTCCTCCCCGACCACCAGTCAACACCCTTCTGACAGACCTCGTGACGACGTCAAAGCGTCTCCGTCCTCCCCGACCACCAGTCAACGCCCTTCTGAGAGACCTCGTGACGACATCAATACGTCTCCGTTCTCCCCGACCACCAGTCAACACCCTTCTGACAGACCTCGTGACGACGTCAACGCGTCTCCGTCCTCCCCGACCACAAGTCAACACCCTTCTGAGAGACCTCGTGACGACGTCGAAGCATTTTCGTCCTCCCCGATCACCAGTCAACACCCTTCTGACAGACCTCGTGACGACGTCAAAGCATCTCCGTCCTCCCCGACCACCAGCCAACGCCCTTCTGACAGACCTCGTGACGACGTCAAAGCATCTTCGTCCTCCCCGACCACCAGTCAATACCCTTCTGACAAACCTCGTGACGACGTCAAAGCATCTTCGTCCTCCCCGACCACCAGTCAACACCCTTCTGACAGACCTCGTGACGACGTCAAAGCGTCTCCGTCCTCCCCGACCACCAGTCAACGCCCTTCTGACAGACCTCGTGACGACGTCAAAGCATCTTCGTCCTCCCCGACCACCAGTCAATACCCTTCTGACAAACCTCGTGACGACGTCAAAGCATCTTCGTTCTCCCCGACCACCAGTCAACACCCTTCTGACAGACCTCGTGACGACGTCAACGCGTCTCCGTCCTCCCCGACCACAAGTCAACACCCTTCTGAGAGACCTCGTGACGACGTCGAAGCATTTTCGTCCTCCCCGATCACCAGTCAACACCCTTCTGACAGACCTCGTGACGACGTCAAAGCATCTCCGTCCTCCCCGACCACCAGCCAACGCCCTTCTGACAGACCTCGTGACGACGTCAAAGCATCTTCGTCCTCCCCGACCACCAGTCAATACCCTTCTGACAAACCTCGTGACGACGTCAAAGCATCTTCGTCCTCCCCGACCACCAGTCAACACCCTTCTGACAGACCTCGTGACGACGTCAAAGCGTCTCCGTCCTCCCCGACCACCAGTCAACACCCTTCTGACAGACCTCGTGACGACGTCGAAGCCTTTTCGTCCTCCACAACCACCAGTCAACGCCCTTCTGACAGAGCTCGTGACGACATCCATACGTCTCCGTCCTTTCCGACCACCAGTCAACGCCCTTCTGACAGACCTCGTGACGACGTCAAAGCGTCTCCGTCCTTCCCGACCACCAGTCAACACCCTTCTGACAGACCTCGTGACGACGTCAAAGCATCTTCGTCTTCCCCGACCACCAGTCCATACCCTTCTGACAAACCTCGTGACGACGTCAAAGCATCTTCGTCCTCCCCGACCACCAGTCAACACCCTTCTGACAGACCTCGTGACGACGTCAAAGCGTCTCCGTCCTCCCCGACCACCAGTCAACATCCTTCTGACAGACCTCGTGACGACGTTGAAGCATCTTCGTCCTCCCCGACCACCAGCCAACGCCCTTCTGACTGACCTCGTGACGACGTCAAAGCATCTTCGTCCTCCCCGACCACCAGTCAAGGCCCTTCTGACTGACCTCGTGACGACGTCAAAGCATCTTCGTCCTCCCCGACCACCAGTCAATACCCTTCTGACAAATCTCGTGACGACGTCAAAGCATCTTCGTCCTCCCCGACCACCAGTCAATGCCCTTCTGACAGACCTCGTGACGACGTCCATACGTCTCCGTCCTTTCCGACCACCAGCCAACGCCCTTCTGACAGACCTCATGACAACGTTAACTTATTTTTAGACTAACCGAGTAGGAGCATTGCTTTTATCAATAGAAGTGGTATTAGATCCCTTAATTATTAATTATGGTCCATGTTCCATGTTAAGCCCCTAAAAGGAACAAAGTATGTTATTCCTCTCCTAAAGTCAAAGTCATAAATGCTGTAGACTCACGTTTCGGCCCATATTTTCCGCGAATTTGGTGCGATCGCTCTAAAAATCACTGACCTGACAAAGCAACCCTATGCAATTTTAATGATACCAAACTTACGTGCGTACTGCGAGGTTTTTTTTTTTTTTTAGACACAAACAATATTTCTCCATGCTGACACTCCATTGGCAGCAGACACTTTGTGACAAATAGACTAAATCACAGACAATGAAAGGCTGTTGCCATGGCATGCATGGCTGGTGCAAATATAGCTCAGAGCACATTCGGCGCCATGGCAACTACGTCATTATATGACGTGTGCTTTAGTATGTTTACGAAACTGCGTTTCGTGCCATATATTATGCATATATTATGTAGTGTCACAATGGGCTGCATATGTTATGTAGTGTCACAATGGGCTGCAACGAAGTAAATGCAAGGATTGTTACGATTAACACAATATAAATATAGCGGAGAGTTAAACGACTCCTATATATAATTATACTAGCCTCTGCTAATCAATTGGGTCACCCATTTAGCTGAAGAGGTATTGTAGCTGATTCAATATTGGGAGATCTGGAGTTTGACTCCAGCTGGGGGACTTCACTGTCCCCTGCCATTACAATTGAGCAGTCCTGCGCAGGATCTGCGGTCCGCTGTTTGACGAAACCGGCCCCTGACGTTACATGAATAGTCACAAGAGTACTATTATTTTACTTTCTACCCATCTCTGTGGTCAACTTACGTCTTCTTCTTCATCCATCTCTTCAGCCTCACTATCCTCAAGGTGTTCCAGATCAGCCTCCGCCCCCGGGTCGTCGGGCTCTTGGATCGCCGACAACTGTCCTTCATCTGGAGAACCGATTGCTGACAGACCTGGTTCAGGACTGTCGAGGTTTAAAATGTCGGTACCAAGCGGTATTTCATCAAGATCGTCATTTAGTTCGTGCGGTTTGGGAAAAAGTGGAGTATTTGCGACAGATTGATCGAAATCCATGTCCATGTCCGCCATGATTGTTTTCTTGGATACCAGCAGGACCGCAGATAACGATCGAGCTGCGTTTAATTGGCTATTTTAGTTTTTATCTAAAAACCGAAAATAATGTATATGAACTAAAAAGGGTAGGCCTATATTTCGAATGTAAACCGAATACGCATATCTGGGGCGATTGTGTCTCGTTTATAACAGCATGGAGCATTCTAGCCTAAAAACAAGACGTTACTGTCGTAAGACAGTTGGTAATGGACGACAACGTCTGAACTCATCGCACTTGTTTGCTGTTAAGAAACCTATTTTCCCATCATGACTCTCACTTGTCTGCTTTATTTTAAAGATCAGACCTTTTTCCTTGATAAAAATGGAAGCGTGAGGAGACGAGAATTGCAATCATTCAGGCAAGATCACGGCATAACAGCATAGCATTTTCACCGACGACCGAACAATGTCACTTCGCGCTCTTATGCCTCCAGGGCGGCGCCACTACAAATACGCAGGCTTGAAACGGCTTGCCTGTCAGAAACAACTCTAGGCCGGCTACACCGTGATAGCGTTATTGTCGTCCCATTTCCAAGTGTCTTACGGCAGTACGGTCTTGTTTTCATGCTAAAAGCATTCGGGAGAAGAGCGGCGGATTGAAAAGTGACTGTCGAAGCTGGTTCCATCAAAGATCTTGCTATGATAGCAAGGTATTTGGTTCCATAGGGCTATAAAGTCTCGTTCGCTTAGACTTCCGGTTTACTCATTTTGGGGACAAACAAACGAAGCACGTGTTCGGAACGAGTTTAGAATCTCTGCGCAAACTGGTATCCTGACTATCTGTGACGTAGGCGTGACGTGTATGTTACGCAAAGAGAGAGACTGGGAACCAGACTACCTGCGCAAAAGCCAGGCGCCAAGGGGTGGGTATATTGCGGAAGACCTAGCGCTATGATTAAAAATATTTAAGAAATATAGCTTCACAAAACGGATAGATGACATATTTTTTGTTCGTTTGCGCCATCACAATGACGAATATTTGTTACGACGGGACAATACGACTGAGAAACTAACGTTTCTTTGCATTTCCTGCGAAAACGAGACATTATGACGTCACACGGATTCTCTCCGGTGACAACGTTGGGGCAACGCTTCAAACAGAAAACTTACAAAAATTAAGAAACTTGGTCTTTTCGTGATCCAAAAGTGATACGAAAACATCCAACTGGTCTTATTTTATCTTTACCATGTGGTTTAATGACGCAGCCGTGTGTTATTACTCCATGTACTGCATAATTTGACAGCGGAATGGTTAAGTCGATCACTTGCTCTCGCCATTTTTGTTACCGCGGAGGCACGCGAAACCCTGTGACGTCACTCGCTGTTTGGTGAACTTGCGAAAGCCCGGGTGCAAGGCTAAATTTAGAACGTTATTTTTAGCTTTCGAGTGTTTTGAAGGCGGATTTTTCCTTGTATATTCCCAAAGTTCTGCGCTTCATCGCCTCCAAATATTTTAACGTATATCTCTCATAGCTATGTTTAGTGAAATGGTACTCATAGTCTTTAGAATAAACCTGGAAAGAAAGTGACTTATAGCTGCCTATACTTCAACATGGAGCACGTGTGTTTGTTTGTCCCCAAAACTGAAGTCTCGCAGCCCGATCGCGAGAACTGTATAGCCCTATTGCCACTAAATGCATTAGCATTGACGGCGTGCACACTTCATTGACATATAGCTCTATTTTTTTGCTGTTACTAGCCGCCCAGTGTTCGTAGTAATTAATAAGCGAAAGAAATAACAGTATGTCAGTATTTAGGTTTATACGTCAAATAGTAGCAGGCAGAAGGTAGACATTGGGCAGAAATAATATCCATAATAATATTGACCGGGAGCTACTGAATAACGGAACATAAATGTTAAGGATAATTTCAACATATATGATAATTAGAATTGTTTCTGTACGTCGGTTTTTAACGACACGCGTCCGTTCAGTTATTTTGCGCATGTTTGTTGATTACAAATGAATGTTATAATTTCAACATATACGATAATTAGAATTGTTTCTGTACGTCGGTCTTTAACGTCACGCTTCCGGTACCATATTGGTACAGATTGCATCTAGACATGTTGTTGTTATTCCAACTGAGATACATATACGCCATGTACACATTTTTGTCAGCGTGCTTTAGCTGCAATTTGCGTATTCTGTACTGGATACAATAATACTTGAAAATTGTAGAGGCTCGGACATGCCACATTTCCATAAAAGTTGGTGAACGATAGCTGTTGTCGTTAAGTCAGTAGAGGGTACGAACAAAAACAGAAGTGCATAAACCTTAAGTCTAGTGGGTGCCGGTGGGCGGGGGGGCGGGCCAGTAAAGCCGGAGTCTGATGAATGTCGACGGGGCGTGGGGCTGCAGGAGTCGGGTGGATGGGTGTGGGGGATGAGCAGAGAGGAGTCCATTAACCCTGGTTGGTGTGGGTGGAATTGGATACGGCCGTGACTAATGTTAAGAGCAGCGTATTATAGGTTTCCCGGGCAGAGTTTCCCGGGCAAGGTTCGTTCTCTTGCTACTAATGGGAAGTTGTGGAAGCGAGACAGTACGGGATTTGTTTGTTTTGATGACGGTTCGGGCGATAAGGCGTTGGGAGAAATATTATTACTGTTGGCACCAAGCCAGGTAGCCCGCCGCAGGCCGCGGGATAAGGTGATAAGCACGCAGCGGTTGTGTTGACACATGTGATAGATTTGACACATCTAAGAGCGACGGCTGGATATTAATAGGTTCTCATGGCGTAGGTTCTCAAGGCGGCTGCTGATGCCAATGGGCTCTTGCATGCCGCGGCGTAGTGGGACAGACAGCTTTATTTTATTAGTATAGATGATTAAGAGTGGGGATCGGAAACGCACCACTATATACCAGAAAGAACAGCCAAAGCCAACTCAAAACATATGCCATAGACCTAATTTGAAAGATTCAGCCATTAAACACATTTTATTTTCCAATACATTGTTACGCGTCCATCTTGAATTCGTAAACTTTCGGGAATCCACTATATGGACCGTTTATGGATCTCAGAGAGTCCCCAGAGACAAGCAATGCGACTGACACAGTTGCAGCATGCGGAGTTCTTGTTTCTCCGAGTTCTGAGTTTTCTGACAGTCTGCATATGTTAATGTGGCTTTTTCAGATCCTCAGTGTCGAAATTTGAGGGTCAATGTCGAATGTCGATTTTTCAAATATGCGGGTGTCGCATCTCGCCATTTACCCCTTCCAGTACCAGACGACACAAAGGAAACGGTGTATAACTATAAGAACCTACATCGCATTTACCAATTTGACGGTTGAAGAGGATACATGTACGGTAGGCCATGTTACAAGGCTATCACAGAATAGTGGTGCCAACCAGCGCGCATCGGCAGTAACTGGGACCTTTTGGTTTTTCGATGTCCCAAACGATGGCCCACAGAGCGAGCTCCACCTTTCGTCGGGAGATTGCACTCGTTCGTGGCCTTGAGTCTTTCGCCAGGGTCATGTTTTGGCTTTTGACAGAACTTTGCCAGTTGATGTGTGGTTACCCGTAGTTTTTGCGAAACTAAATGTCCCATTTACCGTTTCCCGTAAGTCTTAGTTAGCGTCATAATATTCTGGTCACACTGGTCTGTACATTGCAAGGCGACAGGAATCCTTGATTTGTTGATTAAGGGAACGTGGTGAAACTTGCTCACCGCCACCGGTCGACATCCTTTTCACGACAGGACCTATTTTTTTGTCTTGAGTCTGAAGCTGACACGGACCCCGGCCGTCCACTCGGTCCATGTCAGCCGGTCAGTGTCAGGTCATCCACCTGGCTTGCAAGTGGCGACACAAACTTTTCATAAAGGGAACAACCTGCATGTGTTGAAACTTACTCACAGATGTACACTGTCTTCATAACTGTGTAGCCGCTGCTACTCTTCATTAATGCAGACACAACTCGTCGCAGGTCTTCATATGAACATTTATTTAAACACCACGCCACACGCGCCCCACACCGACACACGTGCAGTGCCTCTTAGGCCGAGAGAGCAACTGCCCCCCAAACCCTGCTGACGGACACATGCCCATTCCCAGTCACGTGTTATCTTTCCCATTGGTTTACAGACAATCATGTGACAAAAGGAAACCTGTATGACATGTCACAGCAAGTCACAACATAGCTGTCTTACGACAGTAATGTCTTGTTTTCAGGCTAGTCACAACACAAACATACACTAGGACGTTATGACATAAGACATTATAACACTCCACAACAAATCATAGCATCAATATATAACACGTCAAAACATGCTCTGCCACAACAGGATACCATTCACTCTGTCTAAGTTTCTTATGTTTAGCCTAGGCTCATTTTTAAGCTAAAGGCAGTGAAGGCATTAGTGTAAGGCAATCCTCCTGACTTGCAAGTTTTAACCCCAGGCTAATGACCCCAGGGCAGTCAGCCAAGACAAATGCTTTTACTTGACTTGTCTCACTTGGCCCATCATCATTCCTTTTCTACTTCAGATCCTTAAAGATGATATCATTAATTATGTCAGTTGACTATATCACCAAGGATACATGAGATCTAAAGAATATGTTCTCAGGAATTGACTGATATGACCCTGTACCTTGTTTTATGCAATGAAGTTTAAGATTAGACATTTGGTTGGAATTATTTCCTTTGCATATATATTTCTGACCTGTTATGCTGGTTATAAACTTATATCAAGTAGCAATTCATCACGAACAAGTAAACAAAGTAAGTATAAATTAATCTGATGTAATAATAATATATTTTTGTAAAAGGCTTCATAATATTAGACTAACTAGCCACTTCATTATCAATGTAAACCTTAAAAATAAATGATGGCTCTAAGAGTTTATATAAGGTTTAACACTTTACTAACTTTAACCTTTCTTAATATATTTATACTGCTTTGGTTTAAATTTCTTTAGTACTTTTTACTTATATAATATTTTAAATATAATTTACAAGAATATATTATCTGATCTTATTAGTATTAAGTCTTAATGATATATATTTATGATTATATATATTACACTAAATCACATGAAAGAAATGACTGTATTATGCCTGTAGCGGAAGATAATAGAAATCAAGGTACAGCAGCCAGAAAGGTGACAAATAAGTCACTGTACCAGCAACATTGGTCTCCTGTGAATACCTTCCATATCCTGGGTGACAAAAGTAAAGAACCAGCAGATGAGATCAAACCTATAGAAGTGGAAATATGGGGCAAGGCAGCTATTGGTTGGTATCTTTCAGGTCCTATTATTGTACACAGGCCACTGGTAAATGCTTCTCTGGTGTTAAACATGTTAAAGAGTAAGTTCAGTAGATATGGAACCCATGCTACAATATCCTGTCCAGTGATTATTTCCTGACTATAATTATTATAACTCTATAATCGATTGTATACTTGCGAAGTGGTTATTATAATATATAGCATAATGTTTTAAGTAAATTTTTGTTTAGAGTAGCCACACAATTTATAACATTAATTGAGGTTATGATAATGACTAAAAATGGACAGTAAGTAAAGTGAGCTTGGGATTCCTGCAAAATGGATATGGAACAAGTTCATTACACCTTACATGGGGCATTCGAAGGGAATTGACTGTCTTGTGTTACACTGACAGGCCTATATTTGTGGCAGCACATCCTGGGTGGCCCGCTGGAGAGTCACATGAATGGTGTGTGGTCTTCAGGCACACTGCTTACCTCAGCCATTAGGTTCAGGTATGTGTTTGTGATGTCACAGCTCTCGTTTAATCATGAAGCTGGTCTAACGTTCTGTTGTATTAAACAGAAACTTCGTAACTATGCGCTGTTGATCACAATGCCTTTAAACAGTCCTTTGCTTTGTAACTCTCCAATATTCAATATATCTAGACTACTACTTATAAAACAATTCTTATTAAAGTAATAAAATACGTAATAAAATAATAAATAATAATAAGGAGTTATTCACTCACTAGCAATATTTTAACAATATTACCATTACGATATATACAAAGCAACAAGATGTATTCTCTTACCGGAGAGTTACCAACGGTGTGCCAGTAAAACTGCTACAGTATGGTAATAATTGCCGGCAGATTCCGAACTGGTCCTGGAGTAGTTCCGGATAAGGTGCCGCAGGACGTCCGCTACCTGGTTCTTGTCCTAAATGGCCGAGAACCAGCCAAAGTGGAATTCGCCGAACTCTGGTTGGACTATTTGCCGAACTACGCACAACTGCAGCGCGTGACTGTGGTTCTTCTGGGTAATGAGCGGTGCGACAATCAATGGCTGCAGCCGTATCTGTCCGTGAATGGCGGGAAAGTCGACCTCGTCTTCCTCGTCTACGATAGCCCACAAGTCGACAACTGGACCTTCTATCAGTGGCCGCTTGGGGTCGCCACGTGAGTGAGCCTGAACCTTTTTTCAGTGGCCGCTTGGGGTCGCCACGTAAGTGAGCCTGGACCTTCTATCAGTGGCCGCTTGGGGTCGCCACGTGAGTGAGCCTGAACCTTCTTTCAATGGCCGCTTGGGGTCGCCACGTAAGTGAGCCTGGACCTTCTATCAGTGGCCGCTTGGGGTCGCCACGTAAGCGAGCCTGGACCTTCTATCAGTGGCCGCTTGGGGTCGACACGTAAGTGAGCCTGGACCTTCTATTAATGGCCGCTTGGGGTCGCCACGTAAGTGAGTCTGGACCTTCTATCAGTAGCCGCTTGGGGTCGCCACGTGAGTGAGCCTGAAACTTCTATCAGTGGCCGCTTGGGGTCGCCACGTAAGTGAGCCTGGACCTTCTATCAGTGGCCGCTTGGGGTCGCCACGTAAGCGAGCCTGGACCTTCTATCAGTGGCCGCTTGGGGTCGACACGTAAGTGAGCCTGGACATTCTATCAGTGGCCGCTTGGGGTCGCCAAGTAAGTGAGCCTGGACCTTCTATCAGTGGCCGCTTGGGGTCGCCACGTGAGTGAGCCTGAACCTTCTATCAGTGGCCGCTTGGGATCGCCACGTAAGTGAGCCTGGACCTTCTATCAGTGGCCGCTTGGGGTCGCCACGTAAGTGAGCCTGGACCTACTATCACTGGCCGCTTGGGGTCGCCACGTAAGTGAGTTTGGCCCTTCTATCAGTGGCCGCTTGGGGTCGCCACGTGAGTGGGCCTGGACCTTCTATTAGTGGCCGCTTGGGGTCGCCACGTGAGTGAGCCTGGACCTTATATCAGTGGCCGCTTGGGGTCGCCACGTGAGTGGGCCTGGACCTTCTATCAGTGGCCGCTTGGGGTCGCCACGTGAATGAGCCTGGACCTTATATCAGTGGCCGCTTGGGGTCGCCACGTGAGTGGGCCTGGACCTTCTATCAGTGACCGCTTGGGGTCGCCACGTAAGTGAGTTTGGACCTTATATCAGTGGCCGCTTGGGGTCGCCACGTGAGTGGGCCTGGACCTTCTATCAGTGACCGCTTGGGGTCGCCACGTAAGTGAGTTTGGACATTCTTTTAGTAGCCGCTTGGGGTCGCCACGTAAGTGAGTCTGGACCTTCTATTAGTGGCCGCTTGGGGTGGCCACTTAAGTGAGCCTGGACCTTATATCAGTGGCCGCTGGGGGTCGCCACGTAAGTGAGCATGGGTGTTAAATTACACGCCCCACATGTTTCATATAAATCGCCATACAATTTTTTTTTCCATTTTTTCTCATTTTTAATATTGAAAATTTAATTAAAAAATCAGTGATCGATGGTTAATTATAAAAAGATCTATTAGATCTTTAAAAGTAATAATGAATTTAAATAATGACATATTTAAAAACACATAACTCGGCCAAGTTTTATTGATTTATCTTGGACCAGTCTGAAGAAAATGACAAAATAGTGACAAATTAGTTAAAAATTTGCCTTTTTTTACCCCGCGAAATCAAAGAAAGGGATACGGTGACCAAAATCTTTAAAGTGCTTTTTATTTATTAATATTTTTTCACCAGATCTATTTTATTAAGTTTCTGATCACTCTAGTTTCTAGGTAGACATTAATAAATGGCTTTATCCACATTAATTTTTTTTACCTGGACAGGCTATATTTGTATAAACCGGTTGTTCGTCTGGTTGGTCTCGAGAGTTCGGTTGGTAAACAGACTGAGCTGCAGACGAAGGGGTCGTAGGTTCGCGTCCTGGTACCTGGCATTTCCTTTGGTTTTTTTGGGTCAAATTTAACCTTCATGGGCAACAAAGCTGGCTTAAAAACTTTAAAACACTTCATTTCCGGTTGGTCCCGAGTGAATCATCGACCAGGACACTTCACTGGAACTCCACTTTTTATATCTCAAAAGCTCAGTTTTTGTATCTCAAAGGGCCGGTTATTATATCTCCAAGGGCCGGTTATTATATCTCCGATAAGCCGTATTAAGCGTGTCTTTTGTGTCACAAGTATACATTGAAATGTGGGTCCGAACAAACCCGCCTAAATCACCCACGTGTGTTAGTATACCAGATAAACCTGCATCCACCTGGTACTGGTGCACATTGCAGGATCGGACTGTTCTTATGTATTGATATGTGCATCATGCTTACCGTGGTACAGGTACCGGGGCTTCCCCGATGTGGACTGGAGCAGCGTGCCGGTGGACACCCCCCGACCGTACACCTGTAACTTCATGGGCACCGTGTACGCCAACTCCTCACGACAAACTCTGCTCTCCATCCTTGAGAATAATGTGACCGGCGGGCGGTGCTATGTCAAGTCTCGTCACAGGTAAGATATGTCACGTGACGGGCGCGCGGTGCTATGTCAAGTCTCGTCACAGGTAAGATATGCCACGTGACGGGCACGCGGTTCTATGTCAAGTCTCGTCAATGGTTACAGATCTCGTGTCGGGTGTCTAGTTTGTGACGTCACTATAACTGCGACACTTCTCGTTCAGTATCGGGTTATTGGGAGGTTTTTTATCACAACACAAAAGCCGACATTAAAACTAGATGCGGAAGCCGATGACAAACGCCATTATGACGTCACCCTACACGGCATCTTTCCTTATAGTTCAGAATCAAGGTGACATGAAACATCCTTGAAGCGTCTTTATCCGCCCATAACAGGGGCCGCCCCGATAGCTCAGTGGGTTAGAGCCCTCGCCTTGAGTTCGATGGTTCGCGCCCCGCTGTGGCCATGTCTGTGTGGTCGCAGGATTAAGATCCCATGTCCTTCTTCGCAAAGAGTAGGGGGTTGTCCTGGGGACATGGCTCCGCTCTTCCCTTCCTTCTCCCATTGACGCGATATGACCAAAAGAGGTTAAAGCGTCCTGAACATACAACCATCCAACCAACCGCGAGTAACACGCATCTGTATATGGCATTGACTCCTCTATTTCTCATTATGTGGGCACACAAAAGGCGTGTGGTAATATTAATATTTGTGCGTTTGTAACTATAATGGCGTCCGTTCCTGTTATTTTCCAGCTGGTTGCCACTGGAGACCGCCGAGAGTCAAGCAGACTACATCCAGGCACTGTCCCTGAGCGACCTGACGCTGAGCCCGGTCGGGTACAACACAGAGTGCTACCGGCTGTACGAGGCCATGGCCTACGGCTCCGTGCCGGTGGTCGAGGACGTCTCAACTTCCGGCCAGTGTGCGGCGTCCTCACCAGGCGGCGCTGCTGCTCCGCTCCGCCTGCTCAAGCGTTACAACGCTCCCGTGATTTATGTGAGAGACTGGCGGGAGTTGCCGGCACTACTGGAAGCGGAGTTGAAGATGTCGGCGGCGGAGAAAGCCAAGAGACGGGTGACGGTGCTCAAGTGGTATCGGTACTTTAAAGAGGAAATGCGGGACGAGTTTGTCAATGTAATCCGCCGTAGGTTCACCGCTTAGCAAGGTATTCGAGTTACAGTCCGGAGGTTATCAACAGTTTACAGTTTGTAATAAAACAACATTTGTTTTGTAATGTTTGTTGTATGTATTTGCTTCTTTGGGGACAAAAATGTCATTGCTAATCTGATATCCTTACTGATACTGGAACGAATTCTGGCTAGTCCTGATATCGACATCAGTAGTAAAGTGTGATGGATTGGCCACCCATCCCCACATGTTGGTCAAACCCCTCCACCTCACCCCCTCCCCCCCCCCCCCCCCGCATTTTTTTTTATACTACAAAGGTAAACGGATACACAGCCCCGGGGTTCTCTCATTATGTGGACTTTAGCACGCGGCTGTCCGTTTGCATGTCATTGGGATTCCTTAAATGTTTCCATCAAATATCAACATTATTTTAACACCACCCATAACTCCGCGAATCTCCGGGAGATTAGTGCCAACAGTGCCCGGTAACTGTCCTGGTGAGGAAGGTTCTTGTATGTGGAGAATACTTTGGTTGGCGATTCTAAAGCTTTCACGTTCATACCAAAGGGAATGTTTTTCTTAGTCTCACTCACCCCAACCAAGCCCCCCCCCCCCCCCCCCCACCTCCCGTACGGACGTGAGCTGACCCACGTATCAATACACCAAAGGTTAAGTCAAGGTTATTCGTGGAACAGAGAAATAACACGAGACAAATATAGCACTCTAAAGAAATATTTATTCAAACCAAAATTAAACATAAGCCGATTAGCTGTGTCAAAAATCGACGCATACAGCAAGCATAACTGACGTAATGATAAAATGATGCGTTTCGTAACACTCCCGCAGCGAATACATTCACATAGTATCGCGCCATTCAAGTTAAGAAGCTAGTCTATCTCCTTCAGCCAGATATGATTTAAAAATTTTACACGTCCACTCATGAGCTTCTCCAAATACATTGACACCCACATCACGGTTATGATGGCTGATTTACTCACCACAAGTGTTTTTAAGGAGGAAATTCCCTCCCAACAACGATTGCAACAAATCCGTGACGTCACAGCGTTCGCAATGGAGTCCTCCTCGTTCGTAATACTTTCTATCGAATCGATTTTAATTGTTATACTTACAAACAAAACTGACCCAGAAGTTGGACTAAGCCTTCTTTGCTTACACGTACTTAATATAATAAACAGCTATCATTGAGTGTTACATTGACAATTCAGCATATATTATAAGTGTTTTTGTGTTTGTTAATCTTACGTTTCTTTGTTTACAGTTGAAATACGTCAAATTTAATACCAACACAAAAAGAAAGCCTCACAACAAAATCTTGAATAAGAACAAATTATCAGCGGTACATTGACAGCGGAGGACTGAAAACTTAGCAGATATCACTCGTTACAGACAGAAATCTGTTCCGCTGTTGATTTCAAGGTGCGTCTGCGATAGCTTTAATATCAAATGAGACCAATTCGACCTTCATCTTCAAAGTCAATTGTAGCGAAAAGTAAACAAAACAGTCCACGATAGTGCGAGATGGAATATATCCTAGCTTAAGCAAGGCCGGTGTGGAGAACAGAAAAATCTTAGATAGACTGATAAACTTGTACAGTTGTTCGTCCTTTCAGCCATTGCATCGCAAATTACATCGAAATAGATTAATTATCAAAAGCTTGTTTAAGCATCTTGGAGACTTCCAACATCAGGCTGCGTTGCAAGCGATCTGGATCAAGGTACGGACGCCAGGGTAGCTACCAGGAAGCCATCCGGATCAAGGTACGGACGCCAGAGTAGCCACCAGGAAGGCATCTGGATCAAGGTACGGACGCCAGGGTAGCAGCCAGGAAGCCATCCGGATCAGGAATATCCTCCAGAAGACCTGCAATAATATTTTATCAGGTGAAAAGACGAGAAGAATACATAATTACAAGAAATGCTTCCAGAAAGTGTAAAAAGTAACAATATCATTACCAAGATTACATTAAATATTATTATTAGATATATACCTTTATTCGTACTTAAAGTACACATTATACCACAATAAGCAGGAGCGTTTAGAAGTGGCTCAGTGCTTACCTGTGACGTCACAGAACTCGGCCAGAGACTCGCACGGCAGCGTCTCATCCTCGAAGGAACGCAGCAACTTGGGCGTCACTTCCTGCAGCGTCTGGTCGTTGAAACGGATGTAATCAGCCAGGCTCTGGGGCCAGGGCTCCGTGGTGGTGGCGCACTTCTGTGTAAAACACGCAGGCCATTGGACATCAGTGGACGTTACAGCAGCGGAGTGGCACTGACACTTCAGAGTAATGTGATAATAGTCTCCTTATGTCCACTTATGGCGTCTTCATGTAAGTCATATTATAATGTAAAATAATATACAATAAGATATCACATATCACTGAACCCATCTGCCCAGGCAACATTTCTAAAGATATCGGGTTACCAAAATAAGAGATACAATTGTTTTTACTGACCGCGAACACAATGTTATGGATACCGTCGACCAGGGCGAAGAAGAGCAGGTACGGCTTGTAGACACTGTACTCCTTGACGGTCTTGTCCAGCAGACTGAAGGGTGGAGGAGGAAAGCCTCTTACGTCTCGTATCAACGTTACACGGTAAATACGGTGAATATGATATCGATGACACAATAATGACAGGACCATAATAATACAATCATGATAGTAATAAAATACAAACCAATGAGAGGACCATAATAATAAAGATGGTACATGTAATACAATAATGATAGTAATAAAATACAAACTTGTGCAAAACAGATCATGTAATAACGATAATAATAAACTAGTGATATGACGGCACGATAAAGAGGAGGACACGCCACAGACATGTATTATTCACATCGCCTGTCATTGTAAAGTAATCGCTGAGACAATGACATGTACATGAACCACACACAAGAAACTCCAGGACAGTATACTACTGTTACAGGACGCCCCGCCCAGTGTCGCCACCGGTCGGGCGGTGTCGGGGTGACGTACCTGGCGCCCCCTGCCGGCTGGGTGGCCCTGGCCTGGGCCAGCACCAGAAGCCGCTTCAGCACCGCCACCCTGCTGGCCTTCCACTTGTCCCGGGCCAGGATCAGGGGCGTCATGGCAACGTAGTACAGGGGGCCCTCCGTCTGGGGGTGGGGGGTGGGGTGTGGAGAGAGAAACAAAAATACGGTTTCTTTGTTTCTTTAATGATGAAATGGGTTCCATTTTAAGATTTATATATCATCTAAGGGGTGGGAAAATATAAATTTAAGGGCTGTGAGTTTTAAGAGATAAAATATGGATATCGTTTGTTTAAGGGGGAGAGTAATATATGAAAGAATAAAAATTCTGTTCATAACGCAGCAGAAATAACACAATTTGCATGCTGAGGTGCTGATGTGTAAGGTAAACATCTACCTATCGGCTAAAGACTTTCTGTTACTGTTCCTGATATAGGTATCCCATGTCAGCTCACAAGCGATATTGAGACTTACATCGAACGCGCTTTCCAGCCATTTCTCTCGAGGCGTCTTGATGAAGTGAGCGAAGGTCTTCTCCTCCCTGGGGAACGACCTCGTCCTGTGGGCCAAACCACAATCCCTTGCAATGGTTCACAGTTATGGAGCCTTGGGCGTTTAAAGTAGAGCATTTTAAACTTTGCAGATTATATCGCGACAATGGAAGGGAGGAGCCAAGTTCTCCGCGATTAACCCCCTACCACGGCATCACGCTACCGAATATTGCTGCTCAAATATCCGTATAATATACTAAATATAGAGATGTCATCAACACTATTTTTCTCTTTTTTATGAACGCAGATCGAAGCTTAGTATAGTTAGAATTATTATTACTATTATTATTAAGACTTATTTTGATTATTATTATTAATAAGACTAATTATATATTAATATATGATATATATGTTGAGGATGGCGTGCCACTGACGTGTTGAGGACGTAGAGCCCCATGTGGATGATGTAGGGCACCAGGAGCACGTTGCTCTCGCGGCCCCCGCCTCCGCTGTCCTCGCTGAAGGACTTCTCAAGGGCAAACTTGAGGAGCAGGTGCTTGAGGTCGTGGACGGTGTAGCTGTAGTTGGCGTCCCGAGCGCCCGTGCACTCCTGCAGGTACGTGTTGTGTCTGGGCCACGGGAAGGAAACCAATGGATGTTATACGCCGCTTGTGTGTACACAATGACAAACCTGGACCCAGGAATCTCCCGGAACGATGAATGCAGGAAACAGCAAGTCAAAGTCAGTTACAAGGTCAGTCTCCAACTCAATGTCAATGCTGATATGTTGTTGGCGTTGACAATATTTGAAACGTAGCAATCGATATAAGATGATTAAGCATAGAGATACAGAACTAAGTGGAAATTATACCAATCACTATAAGATGCGATAGATGGATGAAAGGCTTACGTTGGACGCTTTAACCTCTGTAGGTCATATCGCGATAATGGGAAATATCCCGCACAAAAATTTGCACAGATATTCGAACCACGCACCGGTGGCTGGGGCTGGGCTGGGCTAGCAGAACAGTACTACCTACTAGGCGACATGGTGACCCCACTGTAAGGTAAGACACACAGCTTCTCACCTGGCCAGACAGTTGGCGAAGGCTGACTCTGGCACCTGGGGTCCCCAGAGAGGCAGCAAACCGTTACAGCGAGTGTTGCCGTTCTGTAGGGCGGCGCTGTCCCACTCCTCGCGACCACGTGCGTGTCTGAAACACGTGGCATGACGTCACATCACAGCGTCACATGTCGCTACCAATCACCGCGCGGGTTTATATAGATTTAAGAAAACTCGTTTTTTTTAAATATATTATTAAAACATAATTTATGGAAAACCCTCGAGATAGTGTAATGGGGTTGGAAGAAAATACCCCAGATGAAAGTACCAGGGCGCGAACCCGTGACCCGCTAATCTGCTACAACGCCCGCTTACGAGCTCGAGAGTAAATTCTACATAAATATCTAAATAAAGTCAGTTCGCAGCAAGGAGGGTCTGTTGAACTAGTCCTCAGCAGTTACTGAGCTACGGACCCCCCTTAATACCATAAGAAACATTGAATGTGTAATCTACTCATTATTGGTTTGACTCCAAGGCCCGCGTTCACACACAACTTCCTCCTTCATCACATCCTCATACAATGTTTCACAATTAGTGAGCGCGCCGTTAACATAATGAGACAACAAGGACAATCTCGACACGAGCTTACCTGACGGCCGCAAGGTGGCAGTCCACGTGGACAATGTTGAAATGGGACACGGTGCTGTAGCCTTGGACTTTACGGGACTTCAGCTCGTAGTCCTCCAGGTTAACCCTCTTTGTGAACGTGTAGATACCCAACACCTGAAACACACGACCTCTTTGTGAACGTGTAGATACCCAACGCCTGAAACACACGACCTCTTTGTGAACGTGTAGATACCCAACACCTGAAACACACGACCTCTTTGTGAACGTGTAGATACCCAACACCTGAAACACACGACCTCTTTGTGAACGTGTAGATACCCAACACCTGAAACACACCTCTTTGTGAACGTGTAGATACCCAACGCCTGAAACACACGACCTCTTTGTGAACGTGTAGATACCCAACACCTGAAACACACGACCTCTTTGTGAACGTGTAGATACCCAACACCTGAAACACACGGCCTCTTTGTGAACGTGTAGATACCCAACACCTGAAACACACGACCTCTTTGTGAACGTGTAGATACCCAACGCCTGAAACACACGACCTCTTTGTGAACGTGTAGATACCCAACACCTGAAACACACGGCCTCTTTGTGAACGTGTAGATACCCAACGCCTGAAACACATGACCTCTTTGTGAACGTGTAGATACCCAACCCCTGAAACACACGGCCTTTGTATATGTTCTACACATGTCAGGCCATCTCATATACGAATGAGGGGTGAGGGACATCTGGTGGGGTGAAGGTGGGGGGTGATGCCGGCAAAGAAGTGACGGAAGCCGGGTGAGGGGAGAGGGCGAGAGGTGAGGGGACGGGGTGGTGAGAGGTGAGGGGGCGGGGCGCTGAGAGGTGAGGGGACGGGGTGGTGAGAGGTGAGGAGGCCTGGGTGAGGGGACGGGGTGGTGAGAGGTGAGGGGACGGGGTGGTGAGAGGTGAGGGGGCGGGGCGCTGAGAGGTGAGGGGACGGGGCGGTGAGAGGTGAGGGGGCGGGGCGGTGAGAGGTGAGAGGACGGGGTGGTGAGAGGTGAGGAGACGGGGGGGTGAGAGGTGAGTGGACGGGGTGGTGAGAGGTGAGGGGACGGGGTGGTGAGAGGTGAGGGGACGGGGTGGTGAGAGGTGAGGGAGCGGGGCGGTGAGAGGTGAGGGGACGGGGTGGTGAGAGGTGAGGAGGCCTGGGTGAGGGGACGGGGGTGAGAGGTGAGGGGACGGGGTGGTGAGAGGTGAGGGGACGGGGTGGTGAGAGGTGAGGGGACGGGGGGGTGAGAGGTGAGTGGACGGGGTGGTGAGAGGTGAGAGGACGGGGTGGTGAGAGGTGAGGGGACGGGGGGGTGAGAGGTGAGTGGACGGGGTGGTGAGAGGTGAGGGGACGGGGTGGTGAGAGGTGAGGGGACGGGGTGGTGAGAGGTGAGGGGGCGGGGCGGTGAGAGGTGAGGGGACGGGGTGGTGAGAGGTGAGGAGGCCTGGGTGAGGGGACGGGGTGGTGAGAGGTGAGGAGGCCTGGGTGAGGGGACGGGGGTGAGAGGTGAGGGGACGAGGTGGTGAGAGGTGAGGGGACGGGGTGGTGAGAGGTGAGGGGACGGGGTGGTGAGAGGTGAGGGGGCGGGGCGGTGAGAGGTGAGGAGACGGGGTGGTGAGAGGTGAGGAGGCCTGGGTGAGGGGACGGGGCGGTGAGAGGTGAGGGGGCGGGGCAGTGAGAGGTGAGGGGACGGGGTGGTGAGAGTTGAGGGGACAGGGTGGTGAGAGGTGAGGGGCGGGCTGGCAGGGTCACCCACCTTGGTTGCCTGGTAGCGGTAGCCCTCCCTACAGATGCAGCACACCAGCCCGGTCTCCTCCTTCAGGTCTTCCATCTGCTTCAGCACCGAGCTCTTCACCGTCACTTGACCCTTCTCGTTGGTCTGCAAACAATTCAAACTTGTCATGAACTTTAAGTGGGATTTGAACCCTGCGGTACTGGGGCCGTATTCATAATCCCTTCGTAGGTTACGCACAAAAAATGCATTTTCGTCTTAGCCTCACCAGCTCGTTGTGGTGGTGCTCATGATTAAGAAATCCTCTCCAATATTATTTTAGCACTTCCTTAATTCAGAAAATCCACTTCTTGGGTGATTACTTTTGTATTTTGAATAATCGCTCGACAGATCTTCCATTTAGCGCTAAGTCTAGTGGCGTTGTCTAAGTGGCGGTTATGAATACGGCCCCTTGGCAACAGAGGGAGCACTTTACAAAACAGGATTTCCCTTAAACGTTAATTAATTTGAATTAAAGTTGATAAATTAATTGAGGGGGGGGGGGGGGGTTGCAGCATATATATGACATTATTACCGTCATCCCCAGGGCGCCCAGCTGTTTCTGTCTCATCGCCATCGCCAGACGCTTCTTCTCCATCCGGGTCTGCATACGCACCTCCTCCACCTAGCGGCAACCACCAGAACCAACACTTTATATGTACGACGGCCTCTTATGAAGTATTATGAAGTACACATTATACATCACTCCGTTACATGTTATATATCACTCCGTTACACATTATACATCACTCCGTTACACGTTATATATCACTCCGTTACACGTTATTTATCACTCCGTTACACGTTATATAATACTGTTACGCGTTATATATCACTCCGTTACACGTTATTTATCACTGTTACACGTTATATAATACTCTGTTAGACGTTATATATCACTCAGTTACACGTTATTTATCACTGTTACACGTTATATATCACTCAGTTACACGTTATATATCACTCAGTTACACGTTATATATCACTCCGTTACTCGTAAGATATAACTCCGTTACACGTTATATATCACTCCGTTACACGTTATATATCACTTCGTTACACGTTATTTATCACTCTGTTACATGTTATATATCACTACGTTACACGTTATATAACACCGTAAAGTAAAGCAAAGTCCACGGAGTACATTTACAATGAGACCCCTCCATTCAGGGTGTCGTTATAATGATCTGAGGTCGTAACGCTTACAGATCAATGCGCGACAGAACGCAAGATATATCCGGAAATATTATAATTATAACGAAAAAACGCATATAATTAATATTTCAAAGATGGCGGTTACGTCCCAGTACCTTCTCGACGACCTGGGGGTGTCCCTTGAGGACGTCCATGAGGTTCTCGGCTAGCGTCCCGATGTGCTCGTCAGAGGACACCTGCTCCAGCTTGTGGAGGATCGGGATGACGTCACGGCTCACCAGCATCTGGAACACAACGACCGGGAATCGGGGTCAAGGCCGGGTCAATCCAGACCAAATCCAGACGGATCTGATCCCGTTCTCCATCGCAAACAAGATCCGGACATACCTCAGTCAGCCATTGGGGTTTACAGGAACACATTTAAAAGTTCTGAGACGGGACACGTGGTAAACGTGACCGTAAGGCGTCACTAACAAGTCACGTGCCTGTAACACGTCAAGTAACTGTAACACGTCACGTGACTTAAATGTTTACATCACGTGACCTACGGGTGACCAGGCGGATTAAGTAAGCAGTGCACCAACTCAAACGCTTTAAACAGTTACTTGTGTCACATACTGTGCCCTCAGTAACGAGCTTCACCCAAACCAGAAAAAAACTCGTCTTATGGAAAAGTCGGATCTTGAGGAAAGATGTATTGTATCCGCCATTACAATGGCTGTATATACTATTAGACATCCTACCTGGGTGTACTCATGGCCGTTGGACAGGCCAGTGAGGAGTCTGAGGGCGAAGGCCAGCGCTGGCTTGGTGATAAACTCCTTCCAGTTGTCAGAGTCCGTCCTGAAAGGCAGTCACCATAATAACGTCACTTTTCTTCATACGAGAAAAGACAATAAAGCTATTGATAAAAAAAGTAAACATAAAAATATATATGTAAAGCGGAATAAATAAATATCAAACATATCAACCCCAAAGAGTCCATATAAGAACCGTGACTTGAGTGACTTCAGTTCGGTCCCAGTTGCTAAGCAACCAACACTAATACAGTCTGAGACTTATTGTCACAGTTGCTAGACAACCTACACTAATACCGTCTGGGACTTATTATCCAGTTGCTAGGCAACCAACACCAACACCGTCTATAATTATTTCCCCAGTTGCTAAGAAACCAACACTAACGCCGTCCGAAATGTATTTTCCTAGTTGCTAGGCAACCACCACTAACACCGTTTGAGACGTATTGTCCCAGTTGCTAGGCAACCCACACTAACACCGCCTAGGGCGTGGGCCGCTGCGACTTACGCAAGCATGGTCCGGATCTCCGGAGCGTGCATCTGGATATAATCCAGACACTTGTTAACGATCCCCTTGTCTGCGATGAGGTCTTTCAGCTTCCGGCCGTTGGCGTTGGTCTACAGAGAGAGAGAGACAGATAGGACCAGCCAGTTTAGTTAGGTACCCAAATACCTCTTTTCTTTTCATTGTAACTAAAGTCGTAACCATGAAACAGCTTATAGGGGTCTGGAGGGGGTAAATGGCGACACGCGACACAGGCATACAGTATATTTGAAAAATCGACATTTGACATTTACCCTCAAATTCCGAAACTGAGGATATGAAAAATCGACATCGACACACATTTAAAAAAAAACGAGAGTGACTTAGCCAAAAAGCGACACGAAACGTCGTAAAAAATCGACATTCGACAAGGAGAATTTTGAAAAAATCGACACTGGACGCTGGACCCCCCCTTCCAGAGCCCTGCTTATACCAGGACATGATTTTTTCGGTGATTATTTCCGGTGGTCCTCCCATGGTGGGGTGATCCAGTGTGTCAATCAGCTCACATGTGTTACGTAGTGTATCAGTTACTATAATAATAATCCATTTCGTAGCACGGACATTTTTTCGACAAAAGATCAAAAGGAAATGAAATTCGGGTGCTTTAATCTGATGTTGTGCTCATGAAGGCTAATTAGGCCTCAAAAACACACCTCCTGGGACGATGAAATAGGGTTGAATGACACTTAACGTTGATTATTAAGAAGGTATAACATTATTTCATGTCCTACAATGTAGGGTTTTAATCCTTTAGGTGACAAAAGTGGATTGCACCAGCTGCCACTCTAAGACGTGTCGTCAGTGCTGCCAGCTCACCTCGATGCCCTGGGCGATGACGCAGAAGCATTCGATGTGAACCTGTTCGTCCTCGGAGTGCTCGAAGTCATACCTGCAGGAGGAACCGTCAGAGAGCAACAACGTCAATCAGGTCAAACGCGGATCTAACGTCAGAATGCATGACTGTCTACATGGCGACTGTTAGCTGGTTACAGGTAGTCTCGGCCAAGACACATTTTTATGAGATAAAAGCCGAAAAACTACATTTATAGACTAACACGAAATTGATGTAATATGATAAACATATATAAATATATATAAACGGGGATCTGTAGTATCTTGAACATGTCGCGAAGGCATCAGGCGATCATGTGGACTCGGTACTAAACACACATAAAGAGTTACCAACTTGTTAAAGACCAGTTAATTCAGAATACAGTTTATGACATGTTGAAAAGGGCAATGCCCAAAAAACAGTTTATGACATGCTGAAGAGGACAATACCCCAAAAAGCAGAAAGGTACTGACTTGTTGAAGTCGAGGTAGTGGAGGAAGTGGTTGACGAGGGTCTGCATCTTGTCCTGGTCGCCGAACGCCAGGAAGGGGATCAGCCTCATGAGGGCCTGGAGCACGCCGGGGTTGGCGCGCACGAAGGGCGAGTTGATGCGGTCGAGGAGCACCATCAACTGGTCCTTGTCCCCGCACAGATTGGAGAACTCCTGTCAGGCCACGTACAACATCACACGTTAATACTATCATTAAACACCCCTTCCAGCTTCTATCAGCTGGTCCTTGTCCCCGCACAGGTTGGAGAACTCCTGTCAGGCCACGTACAACATCACACGTTAATACTATCATTAAACACCCCTTCCAGCTTCTATCAGCTGGTCCTTGTCCCCACACAGGTTGGAGAACTCCTGTCAGGCCACGTACAACATCACACGTTAATACTATCATTAAACACCCCTTCCAGCTTCTATCAACTGGTCCTTGTCCCCGCACAGGTTGGAGAACTCCTGTCAGGCCACGTACAACATCACACGTTAATACTATCATTAAACACCCCTTCCAGCTTCTATCAACTGGTCCTTGTCCCCGCACAGGTTGGAGAACTCCTGTCAGGCCACGTACAACATCACACGTTAAAACTATCATTAAACACCCCTTCCAGCTTCTATCAGCTGGTCCTTGTCCCCGCACAGGTTGGAGAACTCCTGTCAGGCCACGTACAACATCACACGTTAATACTATCATTAAACACCCCTTCCAGCTTCTATCAGCTGGTCCTTGTCCCCGCACAGGTTGGAGAACTCCTGTCAGGCCACGTACAACATCACACGTTAATACTATCATTAAACACCCCTTCCAGCTTCTATCAACTGGTCCTTGTCCCCGCACAGGTTGGAGAACTCCTGTCAGGCCACGTACAACATCACACGTTAATACTATCATTAAACACCCCTTCCAGCTTCTATCAACTGGTCCTTGTCCCCGCACAGGTTGGAGAACTCCTGTCAGGCCACGTACAACATCACACGTTAATACTGTCATTAAACACCCCTTCCAGCTTCTATCAACTGGTCCTTGTCCCCGCACAGGTTGGAGAACTCCTGTCAGGCCACGTACAACATCACACGTTAATACTGTCATTAAACACCCCTTCCAGCTTCTATCAGCTGGTCCTTGTCCCCGCACAGGTTGGAGAACTCCTATCAGGCCACGTACAACATCACACGTTAATACTGTCATTAAACACCCCTTCCAGCTTCTATCAACTGGTCCTTGTCCCCACACAGCTTGGAGAACTCCTGTCAGGCCACGTACAACATCACACGTTAATACTGTCATTAAACACCCCTTCCAGCTTCTGTCAGCTGGTCCTTGTCCCCGCATAGCTAGGAGAACTCCTGTCAGGCCACGTACAACATCACACGTTAATACTATCATTAAACACCCCTTCCAGCTTCTATCAGCTGGTCCTTGTCCCCGCACAGGTTGGAGAACTCCTGTCAGGCCACGTACAACATCACACGTTAATACTGTCATTAAACACCCCTTCCAGCTTCTGTCAGCTGGTCCTTGTCCCCGCACAGCTAGGAGAACTCCTGTCAGGCCACGTACAACATCACACGTTAATACTGTCATTAAACACCCCTTCCAGCTTCTATCAGCTGGTCCTTGTCCCCACACAGGTTGGAGAACTCCTGTCAGGCCACGTACAACATCACACGTTAATACTATCATTAAACACCCCTTCCAGCTTCTATCAGCTGGTCCTTGTCCCCGCACAGCTAGAACTCCTGTCAGGCCACGTACAACATCACACGTTAATACTATCATTAAACACCCCTTCCAGCTTCTATCAGCTGGTCCTTGTCCCCGCACAGGTTGGAGAACTCCTGTCAGGCCACGTACAACATCACACGTTAATACTATCATTAAACACCCCTTCCAGCTTCTATCAACTGGTCCTTGTCCCCACACAGGTTGGAGAACTCCTGTCAGGCCACGTACAACATCACACGTTAATACTATCATTAAACACCCCTTCCAGCTTCTGTCAGCTGGTCCTTGTCCCCGCACAGGTTGGAGAACTCCTGTCAGGCCACGTACAACATCACACGTTAATACTATCATTAAACACCCCTTCCAGCTTCTATCAGCTGGTCCTTGTCCCCGCACAGGTTGGAGAACTCCTGTCAGGCCACGTACAACATCACACGTTAATACTATCATTAAACACCCCTTCCAGCTTCTATCAGCTGGTCCTTGTCCCCACACAGCTAGGAGAACTCCTGTCAGGCCACGTACAACATCACACGTTAATACTATCATTAAACACCCCTTCCAGCTTCTATCAACTGGTCCTTGTCCCCACACAGGTTGGAGAACTCCTGTCAGGCCACGTACAACATCACACGTTAATACTATCATTAAACACCCCTTCCAGCTTCTATCAGCTGGTCCTTGTCCCCGCACAGGTTGGAGAACTCCTGTCAGGCCACGTACAACATCACACGTTAATACTATCATTAAACACCCCTTCCAGCTTCTATCAGCTGGTCCTTGTCCCCGCACAGGTTGGAGAACTCCTGTCAGGCCACGTACAACATCACACGTTAATACTATCATTAAACACCCCTTCCAGCTTCTATCAGCTGGTCCTTGTCCCCGCACAGGTTGGAGAACTCCTGTCAGGCCACGTACAACATCACACGTTAATACTATCATTAAACACCCCTTCCAGCTTCTATCAGCTGGTCCTTGTCCCCACACAGGTTGGAGAACTCCTGTCAGGCCACGTACAACATCACACGTTAATACTACCATTAAACACCCCTTCCAGCTTCTATCAACTGGTCCTTGTCCCCACACAGGTTGGAGAACTCCTGTCAGGCCACGTACAACATCACACGTTAATACTATCATTAAACACCCCTTCCAGCTTCTATCAGCTGGTCCTTGTCCCCGCACAGGTTGGAGAACTCCTGTCAGGCCACGTACAACATCACACGTTAATACTATCATTAAACACCCCTTCCAGCTTCTATCAGCTGGTCCTTGTCCCCGCACAGGTTGGAGAACTCCTGTCAGGCCACGTACAACATCACACGTTAATACTATCATTAAACACCCCTTCCAGCTTCTATCAGCTGGTCCTTGTCCCCGCACAGGTTGGAGAACTCCTGTCAGGCCACGTACAACATCACACGTTAATACTGTCATTAAACACCCCTTCCAGCTTCTATCAGCTGGTCCTTGTCCCCGCACAGCTAGGAGAACTCCTGTCAGGCCACGTACAACATCACACGTTAATACTATCATTAAACACCCCTTCCAGCTTCTATCAACTGGTCCTTGTCCCCACACAGGTTGGAGAACTCCTGTCAGGCCACGTACAACATCACACGTTAATACTATCATTAAACACCCCTTCCAGCTTCTATCAGCTGGTCCTTGTCCCCGCACAGGTTGGAGAACTCCTGTCAGGCCACGTACAACATCACACGTTAATACTATCATTAAACACCCCTTCCAGCTTCTATCAGCTGGTCCTTGTCCCCGCACAGGTTGGAGAACTCCTGTCAGGCCACGTACAACATCACACGTTAATACTGTCATTAAACACCCCTTCCAGCTTCTATCAGCTGGTCCTTGTCCCCGCACAGCTAGGAGAACTCCTGTCAGGCCACGTACAACATCACACGTTAATACTGTCATTAAACACCCCTTCCAGCTTCTATCAGCTGGTCCTTGTCCCCGCACAGGTTGGAGAACTCCTGTCAGGCCACGTACAACATCACACGTTAATACTATCATTAAACACCCCTTCCAGCTTCTATCAACTGGTCCTTGTCCCCACACAGCTAGGAGAACTCCTGTCAGGCCACGTACAACATCGCACGTTAATACTGTCATTAAACACCCCTTCCAGCTTCTATCAGCTGGTCCTTGTCCCCGCACAGGTTGGAGAACTCCTGTCAGGCCACGTACAACATCACACGTTAATACTATCATTAAACACCCCTTCCAGCTTCTATCAGCTGGTCCTTGTCCCCGCACAGGTTGGAGAACTCCTGTCAGGCCACGTACAACATCACACGTTAATACTGTCATTAAACAACCCTTCCAGCTTCTATCAACTGGTCCTTGTCCCCACACAGGTTGGAGAACTCCTGTCAGGCCACGTACAACATCACACGTTAATACTGTCATTAAACACCCCTTCCAGCTTCTGTCAGCTGGTCCTTGTCCCCGCATAGCTAGGAGAACTCCTGTCAGGCCACGTACAACATCACACGTTAATACTGTCATTAAACACCCCTTCCAGCTTCTATCAACTGGTCCTTGTCCCCGCACAGGTTGGAGAACTCCTGTCAGGCCACGTACAACATCACACGTTAATACTATCATTAAACACCCCTTCCAGCTTCTATCAGCTGGTCCTTGTCCCCGCACAGGTTGGAGAACTCCTATCAGGCCACGTACAACATCACACGTTAATACTGTCATTAAACACCCCTTCCAGCTTCTATCAACTGGTCCTTGTCCCCACACAGCTTGGAGAACTCCTGTCAGGCCACGTACAACATCACACGTTAATACTGTCATTAAACACCCCTTCCAGCTTCTGTCAGCTGGTCCTTGTCCCCGCATAGCTAGGAGAACTCCTGTCAGGCCACGTACAACATCACACGTTAATACTATCATTAAACACCCCTTCCAGCTTCTATCAGCTGGTCCTTGTCCCCGCACAGGTTGGAGAACTCCTGTCAGGCCACGTACAACATCACACGTTAATACTATCATTAAACACCCCTTCCAGCTTCTATCAGCTGGTCCTTGTCCCCGCACAGCTAGAACTCCTGTCAGGCCACGTACAACATCACACGTTAATACTATCATTAAACACCCCTTCCAGCTTCTATCAGCTGGTCCTTGTCCCCGCACAGGTTGGAGAACTCCTGTCAGGCCACGTACAACATCACACGTTAATACTATCATTAAACACCCCTTCCAGCTTCTATCAGCTGGTCCTTGTCCCCGCACAGGTTGGAGAACTCCTGTCAGGCCACGTACAACATCACACGTTAATACTATCATTAAACACCCCTTCCAGCTTCTATCAGCTGGTCCTTGTCCCCACACAGCTAGGAGAACTCCTGTCAGGCCACGTACAACATCACACGTTAATACTATCATTAAACACCCCTTCCAGCTTCTATCAACTGGTCCTTGTCCCCACACAGGTTGGAGAACTCCTGTCAGGCCACGTACAACATCACACGTTAATACTATCATTAAACACCCCTTCCAGCTTCTATCAGCTGGTCCTTGTCCCCGCACAGGTTGGAGAACTCCTGTCAGGCCACGTACAACATCACACGTTAATACTATCATTAAACACCCCTTCCAGCTTCTATCAGCTGGTCCTTGTCCCCGCACAGGTTGGAGAACTCCTGTCAGGCCACGTACAACATCACACGTTAATACTATCATTAAACACCCCTTCCAGCTTCTATCAGCTGGTCCTTGTCCCCGCACAGGTTGGAGAACTCCTGTCAGGCCACGTACAACATCACACGTTAATACTATCATTAAACACCCCTTCCAGCTTCTATCAGCTGGTCCTTGTCCCCACACAGGTTGGAGAACTCCTGTCAGGCCACGTACAACATCACACGTTAATACTACCATTAAACACCCCTTCCAGCTTCTATCAACTGGTCCTTGTCCCCACACAGGTTGGAGAACTCCTGTCAGGCCACGTACAACATCACACGTTAATACTATCATTAAACACCCCTTCCAGCTTCTATCAGCTGGTCCTTGTCCCCGCACAGGTTGGAGAACTCCTGTCAGGCCACGTACAACATCACACGTTAATACTATCATTAAACACCCCTTCCAGCTTCTATCAGCTGGTCCTTGTCCCCGCACAGGTTGGAGAACTCCTGTCAGGCCACGTACAACATCACACGTTAATACTATCATTAAACACCCCTTCCAGCTTCTATCAGCTGGTCCTTGTCCCCGCACAGGTTGGAGAACTCCTGTCAGGCCACGTACAACATCACACGTTAATACTGTCATTAAACACCCCTTCCAGCTTCTATCAGCTGGTCCTTGTCCCCGCACAGCTAGGAGAACTCCTGTCAGGCCACGTACAACATCACACGTTAATACTATCATTAAACACCCCTTCCAGCTTCTATCAACTGGTCCTTGTCCCCACACAGGTTGGAGAACTCCTGTCAGGCCACGTACAACATCACACGTTAATACTATCATTAAACACCCCTTCCAGCTTCTATCAGCTGGTCCTTGTCCCCGCACAGGTTGGAGAACTCCTGTCAGGCCACGTACAACATCACACGTTAATACTATCATTAAACACCCCTTCCAGCTTCTATCAGCTGGTCCTTGTCCCCGCACAGGTTGGAGAACTCCTGTCAGGCCACGTACAACATCACACGTTAATACTGTCATTAAACACCCCTTCCAGCTTCTATCAGCTGGTCCTTGTCCCCGCACAGCTAGGAGAACTCCTGTCAGGCCACGTACAACATCACACGTTAATACTGTCATTAAACACCCCTTCCAGCTTCTATCAGCTGGTCCTTGTCCCCGCACAGGTTGGAGAACTCCTGTCAGGCCACGTACAACATCACACGTTAATACTATCATTAAACACCCCTTCCAGCTTCTATCAACTGGTCCTTGTCCCCACACAGCTAGGAGAACTCCTGTCAGGCCACGTACAACATCGCACGTTAATACTGTCATTAAACACCCCTTCCAGCTTCTATCAGCTGGTCCTTGTCCCCGCACAGGTTGGAGAACTCCTGTCAGGCCACGTACAACATCACACGTTAATACTATCATTAAACACCCCTTCCAGCTTCTATCAGCTGGTCCTTGTCCCCGCACAGGTTGGAGAACTCCTGTCAGGCCACGTACAACATCACACGTTAATACTATCATTAAACACCCCTTCCAGCTTCTATCAGCTGGTCCTTGTCCCCACACAGGTTGGAGAACTCCTGTCAGGCCACGTACAACATCACACGTTAATACTATCATTAAACACCCCTTCCAGCTTCTATCAGCTGGTCCTTGTCCCCACACAGCTAGGAGAACTCCTGTCAGGCCACGTACAACATCACACGTTAATACTGTCATTAAACACCCCTTCCAGCTTCTGTCAGCTGGTCCTTGTCCCCGCACAGGTTGGAGAACTCCTGCCCCAACAAATATGACGGTAATGGCCCGGCACCGGTAATTTTGCGGCTGATACCGGCAGTACCGGCAGCCGTGTTTAAACCGTTTTTCCAGAACTCTGCTATTAACATTACGGTACACTTATCTACTGGCTCGTCGGTACAGGCCCAGTACTACAGGATAGTAAAGGCCCGGTACAGACCCAGTATTACAGGATAGTAAAGGCCCGGTACAGGCCCAGTACTACAGGATAGTAAAGGCCCCGTACAGGCCCAGTACTACAGGATAGTAAAGGCCCGGTACAGGCCCAGTACTACAGAATAGTAAAGGCCCCGTACAGGCCCAGCACTACAGGATAGTAAAGGCCCGGTACAGACCCAGTACTACAGGATAGTAAAGGCCCGGTACAGGCCCAGCACTACAGGATAGTAAAGGCCCGGTACAGGCCCAGTACTACAGAATAGTAAAGGCCCCGTACAGGCCCAGTACTACAGGATAGTAAAGGCCCCGTACACGGCCAATCGCGAAATATATTATCAATGAAGGCCGTCAGATGGTAGCACATGAACCGTTCATATTTTACAGCGCCACGTAGCGGGGAATATCAGGAGGTCAGCCGGAAGTTGAACATCTGTTCGCCATCCTCGACGGGAAAGCATTACATTTGAAACTTGCCATGGTTTATGACATGTGTGCATCAGTATGTGCTTTGGCTTACCTTGTAGAGGTCTGGCGACTGGTGACTGGCCTCCATCAGGATGGTCTCCATGATCTGCAGGATCTGTTCCGTCAGGGTTTGCCCCTTGGTGGAGGCGCCGCTCTCCTGCTCCGCCAGCAGCGCCTGTAACACACCAACCCCGTCATCATCGTCACTCCGCCTCGTCCCCCAAAGCAGCCTACTCACAGGCGCCAGCTTAGATGTTTTTTCATCTACTAATCAAGACTAAAAGTACCTCAAAATGATGATGCATATATGTTTTATATCTCGTTGAGTCTGTAAAACAACAATTTCAACATAAAACTGGGCGGACTAGCGATAGCAGGCTTTCAGGATTTCAATTCAAGACAGAATATACTTATTTGACATGGAGAAGAGATTGGTAATATAAAAATTACAGAATATATTGCTTTAAACACTTATTAGAGCAAACAATTCGCAATGAGATGATAATATGATACACAAGGCTGAGAAGGCAGCACCTTCACATTATTGAGGGACACTTCACTTTACTTCCGTGTGACACCCTGTACGTTTCCTGGGAATTTCATTTCATTGCGACACCCTGCATCGTGACATATTTTACTTCGTTGTAATACCCTGTACTTGTTACAAGGTAATGGTTAACATTATGTAGATTGACATTGTTGCTCTTGAGACAACCTGTATTTGGTACAAGGTAATTGTTAACATTATGTTGATTGACATTATTTCCCTTGAGACACCCTGTACTTGTTACAAGGTATTTGTTAACATTGTTTATATTGACTTTATCTCACTTGAGAGACCCTGTATTTGTTACAAGGTATTGGTTAACATTATACATATTAACATTATTTCCCTTGAGCCACCCTGTATGTGTTAACATAATGTCGACTGCCATTATTTCCCTTGAGACACCCCCGCTGCGGGACGTGCCCACGCAACAGGTATTTGTTAACATTATACAGATTAACATTATTTCCTTTGAGCCACCCTGTATTTGTTAACATTATTTTGATTGACATTATTTCCCTTGAGACACCCCTGCTGCGGGACGTGCGCACGCACCAGGTTGAGGGCGCCCAGCATGATGCTGATCGTGTTCATCACGGGCTGGATCAGCTGCTGCCGGTTGACCTTGACCTTGACACAGAAGCTGAACAGCTTGAGGATAACCTGCATCAGCTGCTTGCCGCTCACAAGGTCCCGGATGCCAGCCAGTCTACAATGTAAACACCCACATATATATATTCACACCCAATATTTAAATTCCTCAAATCACGTGGCTGGACACAAAGCAATTAAATAATAAACGACGAACTAAAAAAGATATAACAGATTAACAGGGAAAAAGTTATAGTCCCTAAAATAGATTATCATGCAACTAAAAGAAGACATCAGTTAAATCTATATTAGCATAGAAAATGTGATAAAATATATTATCATCCATGTCAACGCCTTATATCACTCTGCAAACACGAACAACAAATTTAAGGGAACTATTTATATAACTTATCGCTTCTGCCATTGTTTGTTTCTTACCCACCTTTGTAACATTACTCGTAGACCGCCGCACTGGTACATCACGTTGGCCATTTTGTACACTTCCTCATTGTCCACATCCTCGTCTGAAAGTAGTGCACCCACAGACTTAAAATAAATGCTGCTTTAAGCCATCTTTGTGCATGCACGCATGGCTTAAATCAGGTCAGGTCACGCCAGGGTCAATGAGATACAAGAATTGAACGGCACCGGACACAGGGATTTGAACCCGCAACCTGTTAATCAGCCGATAATCAGCCGTTGAGTGCGTCACCACTCGACAAGTGTGGCACCCTAGACTGATAATAATGGCGCCACTATTTCCTCACAGCGAAGTGGCCACATGAACGCATATAGATCGTTTAGACCGCCAGATGTAGACTACCGTAGAACGGCCGTTGCGTGTTGATGCGGTATGCAGGACCAGAAGCCGGCCGTTTGGCTATTTATAGAAACGTTTAAACACGCACTGGCGGTTCTACGGTACCCAGGCGGCCGGCCAACCGATACGCATTACAACCCAAGGGAATATTTGAACTTAACCAGGTTACTCCCCGAGAGCATCAGGTAAAAGAACGACAGTAAACCTGCAAGACCTGCTTTAACGCGGATGGGAGACTCGAACACGAAGTTCAAGGCGACATGGACTACCTTATATAGACCTTCAGAACATAAGTGAGATCAATGGCATGATTAGCAGTAACTTCCCATATCTGACCTTTGCCTGAGTCCAGTGTGTTGACCATGTCCTCGGTGGCATCTCCCAGGAGACCGCGCATCCGATACACAACTCTCATGGCTTCTCCCTACAATACAAGGTACACAACTCTCATGGCTTCTCCTTACAATACAAGGTACACAACTCTCATGGCTTCTCCCTACAATACAAGGTACACAACTCTCATGGCTTCTCCCTACAATACAAGGTACACAACACTCATGGCTTCTCCCTACAATACAAGGTGGACAACTCTCATGGCTTCTCCTTACAATACAAGGTAGATAACTCTCATGGCTTCTCCCTACAATACAAGGTAGACAATTCTCATAGCTTCTCCCTACAATACAATGTAGACAACTCTCATGGCTTCTCCCTACAATACAAGATAGACAACTCTCATGGTTTCTCCCTACAATACAAGGTAGACAACTCTCATGGCTTCTCCCTACAATACAAGGTGGACAACTCTCATGGCTTCTCCCTGGAATACAAGGTAGACAACTCTCATGGCTTCTCCCTACAATACAAGGTACACAACTCTCATGGCTTCTCCCTACAATACAAGGTACACAACTCTCATGGCTTCTCCCTACAATACAAGGTAGACAACTCTCATGGCTTCTCCCTACAATACAAGGTAGACAACTCTCATGGCTTCTCCCTACAATACAAGGTGGACAACTCTCATGGCTTCTCCCTGGAATACAAGGTAGACAACTCTCATGGCTTCTCCCTACAATACAAGGTACACAACTCTCATGGCTTCTCCCTACAATACAAGGTACACAACTCTCATGGCTTCTCCCTACAATACAAGGTGGACAACTCTCATGACTTCTCCCTACAATACAAGGTACACAACTCTCATGGCTTCTCCCTACAATACAAGGCAGACAACTCTCATGGCTTCTCCCTACAATACAAGGTAGACAACTCTCATGGCTTCTCCCTACAATACAAGGCAGACAACTCTCATGGCTTCTCCCTACAATACAAGGTAGACAACTCTCATGGCTTCTCCCTACAATACAAGGCAGACAACTCTCATGGCTTCTCCCTACAATACAAGGTAGACAACTCTCATGGCTTCTCCCTACAATACAAGGCAGACAACTCTCATGGCTTCTCCCTACAATACAAGGTAGACAACTCTCATGGCTTCTCCCTACAATACAAGGCAGACAACTCTCATGGCTTCTCCCTACAATACAAGGTAGACAACTCTCATGGCTTCTCCCTACAATACAAGGTAGACAACTCTCATGGCTTCTCCCTACAATACAAGGTAGACAACTCTCATGGCTTCTCCCTACAATACAAGGCAGACAACTCTCATGGCTTCTCCCTACAATACAAGGTAGACAACTCTCATGGCTTCTCCCTACAATACAAGGTAGACAACTCTCATTGCTTCTCCCTACAATACAAGGCAGACAACTCTCATGGCTTCTCCCTACAATACAAGGTAGACAACTCTCATGGCTTCTCCCTACAATACAAGGCAGACAACTCTCATGGCTTCTCCCTACAATACAAGGTAGACAACTCTCATGGCTTCTCCCTACAATACAAGGCAGACAACTCTCATGGCTTCTCCCTACAATACAAGGCAGACAACTCTCATGGCTTCTCCCTACAATACAAGGCAGACAACTCTCATGGCTTCTCCCTACAATACAAGGCAGACAACTCTCATGGCTTCTCCCTGGAATACAATGTAGACAACTCTCATGGCTTCTCCCTACAATACAAGGTACACAACTCTCATGGCTTCTCCCTACAATACAAGGTACACAACTCTCATGGCTTCTCCCTACAATACAAGGTGGACAACTCTCATGGCTTCTCCCTACAATACAAGGTACACAACTCTCATGGCTTCTCCCTACAATACAAGGTAGACAACTCTCATGGCTTCTCCCTACAATACAAGGTGGACAACTCTCATGGCTTCTCCCTGGAATACAAGGTAGACAACTCTCATGGCTTCTCCCTACAATACAAGGTACACAACTCTCATGGCTTCTCCCTACAATACAAGGTACACAACTCTCATGGCTTCTCCCTACAATACAAGGTGGACAACTCTCATGGCTTCTCCCTACAATACAAGGTACACAACTCTCATGGCTTCTCCCTACAATACAAGGCAGACAACTCTCATGGCTTCTCCCTACAATACAAGGTAGACAACTCTCATGGCTTCTCCCTACAATACAAGGCAGACAACTCTCATGGCTTCTCCCTACAATACAAGGTAGACAACTCTCATGGCTTCTCCCTACAATACAAGGCAGACAACTCTCATGGCTTCTCCCTACAATACAAGGTAGACAACTCTCATGGCTTCTCCCTACAATACAAGGTAGACAACTCTCATGGCTTCTCCCTACAATACAAGGTAGACAACTCTCATGGCTTCTCCCTACAATACAAGGCAGACAACTCTCATGGCTTCTCCCTACAATACAAGGTAGACAACTCTCATGGCTTCTCCCTACAATACAAGGTAGACAACTCTCATTGCTTCTCCCTACAATACAAGGCAGACAACTCTCATGGCTTCTCCCTACAATACAAGGTAGACAACTCTCATGGCTTCTCCCTACAATACAAGGCAGACAACTCTCATGGCTTCTCCCTACAATACAAGGTAGACAACTCTCATGGCTTCTCCCTACAATACAAGGCAGACAACTCTCATGGCTTTTCCCTACAATACAAGGTAGACAACTCTCATGGCTTCTCCCTACAATACAAGGTAGACAACTCTCATGGCTTCTCCCTACAATACAAGGCAGACAACTCTCATGGCTTCTCCCTACAATACAAGGTAGACAACTCTCATGGCTTCTCCCTACAATACAAGGTAGACAACTCTCATTGCTTCTCCCTACAATACAAGGCAGACAACTCTCATGGCTTCTCCCTACAATACAAGGTAGACAACTCTCATGGCTTCTCCCTACAATACAAGGCAGACAACTCTCATGGCTTCTCCCTACAATACAAGGTAGACAACTCTCATGGCTTCTCCCTACAATATAAGGCAGACAACTCTCATGGCTTTTCCCTACAATACAAGGTAGACAACTCTCATGGCTTCTCCCTACAATACAAGGTAGACAACTCTCATGGCTTCTCCCTACAATACAAGGTAGGCAACTCTCATGGCTTCTCCCTACAATACAAGGCAGACAACTCTCATGGCTTCTCCCTACACTACACCAGAACGCACCTCGCCGTGGTCCTGGCACCAGATCTTCTTGAAGACGTCCTTGACCGGCAGATCCAGACTGATGATCTTGTTGCAAACCAGCAGCTCCATCCCGGTGTCGTCCTCCAGGAGCGCCACCAACTCGCAATCTGGATCCGGAGAGGAAACGGAATGACGTCACACATATGATCCTGGGGGAGGGGGTCAAATCCGGATCACAATGCGAAAATAGAACACAGCAAGCGGACGGAGTTAGATGTAACAAGCAAAACATGAGCAAATATTTCATTAAAATCAGCAATGCTTGGCGTTATTCTGACAAAGGAAAGTTCTTTGTTAATTCTTATTCTTCTTGTCGCAAAATCTTATAGTATTGGTGCAAGTTGTTGCAAGCTTAGTCAATCTCAAGCTTAATAGGTATATTGAATCTCTCTTATTATTATAATTTACAAAAGAGCGTAAGTACAGGGCTAAAGTAACTACCACGTAGACTCTTTCACATATCGCTCGAAGGCATCCTTGAACAATTTATTGTTCATTTATCTTTTGAAATAGTAACTTTAATGACGACTTGGTGTGACCGGTTCACCTTGGCAGATCTTGTTCTTGACGTCTCTCATGAGCGGCCCCAGGCCCGGCTCGCTCCAGCTGTACGGGTTACCCAGCATGCGTCCCTGCAGGAAGTCCTCCTGCTGCGGGTCTTTCTCCAGCGTCAGGAAGAACTCGGCTACGTCATTCTCCTCCTGCCAGGGGGCAGCACAGACGGAGAGTCACGCGATGGAAAGAGACATTGTCTTTTTACAATTTTAATTGAATTTAATTATATCTTTTTGCTATTTATCGATTTTTAATTATACGTATATTTATTTATATATATATATTTTTTTTTAATTCATTTTATTAAGCATATATCTCGGAAGAACCTCTAGTGGTTGCTATGGTGACGGGGAGAGCGAACAAAAATGGAAGCAGCCATTAGTGTCGTAAGAGGAACTTACATAATGACACACAATTATATTAAATACAATTTAACCGCGCGTAAGTAGTTATCAACGTCAGATGGCAATAGAACAGGTCATTGGTGAGACGGCATTGTACTAGAGAGGTAACACTCGGTACTGACGGGGTAGATGATGCTGCAGAGACGCTCGAAGATGAAGACGGGGGAGAGGAAGTCGCTGAGAGGGTACTTGTCGACGGTCTGTACACACACGGCCATGAACTCCCGAGTCTCGGATTCCTTGCCTGGAGGGCAACGGCAACAGTACAATACTCCTTCCAGTAGTACAATACCCCTTCCAGCATTTACAGCACTATATTATCTTAATTACTATCACATCCAGCACTATAACAGTAGCATACACCTTCTAGGAGTTACAGCACAACATTATCTTACTTAATGTGTCATTCAGAAATTAGCACATCATCTTAATTAGTATCTCATCTAGCAGTTCCAACATTATATTATCTTACTATTACATCCTACCCAAGATTACCTCAAGCAAAGCTCCTACGACAGCTCCAAATCAGGCTTCTCTCTTCCAGCATAAGATTATCTTCCTTACTATCACTTCTAGCACTTAGATTAGCTTAAACCCTGACCGGTAATCTTCTCTTCCAGTTGTCCCAGCACAATATGATCTTAATTACTATCCTATCCAGCAGTTTCAGCACAATATGATCTTAATTTCTATTTCACTCACCAGTTCAAGCACTGGGATTATCTTAATCTTAATGGGAATAAGGTACCCTCGGACCTACGACCCTCTGACCTATGACCCACTGACCTACGACCCTCTGACCCATGACCCTCTGACCTATGACCCATTGACCTATGACCCTCTGACCTATGACCCTCTGACCTATGACCCCCTGACCTATGACCCTCTGACCTGTGACCCTCTGACCTATGACCCTCTGACCTATGACCCTCTGACCTATGACCCCCTGACCTATGACCCTCTGACCTGTGACCCTCTAACCTATGACCCTGTGACCTATGACCCACTGACCTGTGGTCATCTCCTCGAGCAGCTCGAGCAGCTTGTCCTGGGTCTCGTCGATGAGCTTTGTGCGCTGGACGACGAGTTTCTTGAGGGAGAGGAAGCCGTCGAGCACGGTGCCCACCAGGCGACTCTTGTAGTGTTGTCTGATCGCGTCCTGCTCCAGGAAGCTCGCCAGCAGCTCTGTCACAAGCCAAACAATGCGGGGGGTTAGGCCGCTGGGGGTTTAGGCCGCTGGGGGGTTAGGCTGCTAGAGACAGGCCAGCAGCTCTTACACAAGCCAAACAAGGCGGGGGGTTAGGCCGCTGGGGGTTTAGGCCGCTGGAGACAGGCCAGCAGCTCTGTCACAAGCCAAACAAGGCGGGGGTTTTGTCCCGGGGACAAGGAAATATGGGTGGATGCAAATTGAAACCCAGATGCAGGTGCCATCGCCAGGTGAATTCGTACGAAGGCAGGTTCAATCACGCCTCTGTGGTGCTAGGCGATGGCTAGAGACTGGGGAGGGGTACGAGGAATTTGAAAATATTCTATGCAATTTGATATTACCGATAGATTCTCTCACATATGTTATACATAACCTTCGGTCTTTGTGAATGTCTTTCGGTCACCTACCAGTCAGAGCTTTCAGTGCGAAGCCCTGGGAGAGATCGGAATTCAAGGTGGTTGCTTCCAACATGTTCAGCACTTCAATTTCCTACAAACACAAAAATGTAAGTCTTGTACAGTTAAACGGATTGAAAAGCACAGCGAATGTTGTTATTTGAGGATTAATCACTGGCATACCAGAGTGTCCAAGGCAGACTGGATAATCCAAAGGAACGACGCTAAATACTTTGTCATTCGAAATCATTCATACTGAATCGTCGTGCGCAAAGAATGTATAGGGTAAATAATTGTTATGGTAATAAACTAAATCACATAAATGTGAAATGAAACATGTAAACAAACACCAGAGAACTTTTTATATTTTATATGGTGACCAGGACTCCTTACTTTGCTGATGTAATGGTCGATGGTGACCAGGGCTCCTTACCTTGCTGATGTACTGGCTGATGGTGACCAGGACTCCCTACCTTGCTGATGTAATGGTCGATGGTGACCAGAAATCCTTACCTTGCTGATGTGATGGTTGATGTTGACCAGGACTCCTTACCTTGCTGATGTGATGGCTGATGGTGACCAGGACTCCTTACCTTGCTGATGTGATGGCTGATGGTGACCAGGAATCCTTACCTTGCTGACGTGATGGTTGATGTTGACCAGGACTCCTTACCTTGCTGATGTGATGGCTGATTGTGACCAGGACTCCTTACCTTGCTGATGTGATGGGTGATGGTGACCAGGGATCCTTACCTTGCTGATGTAATGGTTGATGGTGACCAGGGATCCTTACCTTGCTGATGTGATGGCTGATGGTGACCAGGGATCCTTACCTTGCTGATGTAATGGTTGATGGTGACCAGGTCTCTCTTTACATTGCTGATGTACTAACTGATGGTGACCAGGACTCCTTACCTTGCTGATGTGATGGCTGATGGTGACCAGGACTCCTTACCTTGCTGATGTAATGGCTGATGGTGACCAGGGATCCTTACCTTGCTGATGTGATGGTTGATGGTGACCAGGTCTCTCTTTACATTGCTGATGTACTAACTGATGGTGACCAGGACTCCTTACCTTGCTGATGTGATGGCTGATGGTGACCAGGGATCCTTACCTTGCTGATGTAATGGTTGATGGTGACCAGGTCTCTCTTTACATTGCTGATGTACTAACTGATGGTGACCAGGACTCCTTACCTTGCTGATGTGATGGCTGATGGTGACCAGGACTCCTTACCTTGCTGATGTAATGGCTGATGGTGACCAGGGATCCTTACCTTGCTGATGTGATGGTTGATGGTGACCAGGTCTCTCTTTACATTGCTGATGTACTAACTGATGGTGACCAGGACTCCTTACCTTGCTGATGTGATGGCTGATGGTGACCAGGGATCCTTACCTTGCTGATGCAATGGTTGATGGTGACCAGGTCTCTTTACATTGCTGATGTACTGACTGATGGTGACCAGGACTCCTTACCTTGCTGACGTGATGGCTGATGGTGAGCAGGGATCCTTACCTTGCTGATGTAATGGTTGATGGTGACCAGGTCTCTTTACATTGCTGATGTACTGACTGATGGTGACCAGGACTCCTTACCTTGCTGATGTGATGGCTGATGGTGAGCAGGACTTCTTACCTGGCTGATGTACTGGCTGATGGTGAGCAGGACTCCCTTCAGAGCCAGGTAGAACTTCCAGTGGTCAGCTGATAGGATGCGTTTGAAGAGGTTCAGGTATTCCAGGGCCGCCTCTCCACTCTTCCCCACCTCCTCCAGGTAGCTACAAGGACCAAGGATACCAATATGACTCCGAAGACACCAACTATTTATTATGGGCTGCGTAGAGTACCTGGTGCCGAATTTTGTTATGATATCGTTATTATTTTATTAAAGGGAACCGCCAGCCTGGCCTCTAACGCTGCTTTACCGATTCATATGATACCCAATTGTCTATCCTCCAACTTACAGAATTTTTCGTTCTATCTGTAGCTCACAGTAAAATTTAGAAGTGACCGCCAGGCACGATTTCGCTGCCTACCCAGGCGGCAGCCCTTTTTGAAGGCGTGTCTGTGATTGACCAATCAGGAGGCGATACTCTAATTTATTCAAACCGGGAATTGCGCCTATTGTGTGAGCAAAACAAGAGCGCGTGATAATCTCTACTATAAATAGCTGCGATTCTAACTCCAATCATGGCATTGTTGCGGAGTCAATCTTCGCAAGACGTATATCATTTTGTTTGGACGATACTTTTCCATGAAAGACTAAGATCTTGCGCTACTGTGCGGCTTGACTGCCGCTGTTCATCTGTAAATCGCGGCCCTGATCTCTCTCTCCGCGTGTTATAACTTTTGGCGGCGCCACATGAATAGTCACAATATGCGTCACTGCTCACGGCAAAATGGCGCTCTACTTGACACTGCTGGGGGCGGGTTGCCTTAATTTTGTTCTCCTTACCAGTCGGCCGAAACGAAGCGTTAACACTCGACAATTTAATTTTAAGATGTGAACTTTCGGTGCAGATCGCGATTAAATTAGGTTAGACACCCGCTTTAAACTAAACTTCCGAATTGTCTTAGAATCCTACATAATGATCACCGATTTTTTAAAGCACAACCCTATGATCAAAATGGCGATGTTCGATCGACTGAGACAGCCGGGCTTCATGGAGACTGGCGGTCTTAGAAACTTTTTTCTGCCAAATTTGTTCGGCTCCGTCAGCCCAATGTTTTCCATCTTTTCATTCAAGTAGTGGCTTTAATTAAGGGCACATGTCTAGTTCGAAACATGTCTATGCTGGGGGGCTTTTTCGTTTTTTGCTGAGAGAATATGTTGCGCTCTACTACGGATCCATTTAGCGCTAATATGTCAGCGCGGCGCTAACTAGGGATGTTAAATTGTTTGATACGCTCACCATTAAACTACGCCAACGGACTTCACTACCCCATATCAAATATAACATAATATTATTGGTAGTGTCTTCTACTACACTTTCCGCAGTTGTCTCACCCACTACTTGCCCGCCACGGGTAGATGAGCACGAACAAATACGGTGGACTTGGCGATCTCTACCTTACATAATCTCTGATACCAGCTAAGTTGCTTCTGATAGAACAGTCAAGGCCCGCGGCCTGTACTCAAATGTGTGCTAATACAATGTTAACTTGCGGGAGTGCTGGCGCGTTAGACTAATTTTAAGCGATTGCTTTTTAAAACGCGGGAATCCCGCAATTCCGCGCCCTAGAGGCAACACTGAGCATGGCCTCTCATGATGGTTGGTTGGTTGGTTATTCAGGACGCTTTAACCGCTTTTGGTCATATCGCGTCAATGGGAGAAGGAAGGGAGAGTGGAGCCATGTCCCCGGGGGTAACCCCCTACTCTTTGCGAAGAAGGACATGGGATCTTTATCCTGCGACCACATAGACATGGCCACAGCGGGACGCGAACCACCGATCCACGTGCCGTTAGGCTTTCAGGTGGCCAGAGCACTCAAGGCGAGCGCTCTAGCCCACTGAGCTACCGGGCCGGTCCCGGCCTCTGGTGAGGACCTCTTGGAGGTCACACTGAGTACCTGGTGAGCACATCCAGGATCTCTTTCTTGCGGCCGTTCGTCTGGCACAGCGACTCCACCACGTTACACGCCATCTGTCTGGTTGCCATGGACGACGGGGAGAAGATGGCGTGGCGCAGCCACGTGCGGTCCATCAGCCTCAGCGGTATCGTGTCACCTGTAACAAGGCCAGTGTCAGTGATTGGTTGGAATTCAATGGTGTCACTTGTAACAAGGCCAGTTATTGGTTGGGATTCAATGGTGTCACTTGTCACAAGGACAGTGATTGGTTGTATGGAGTGATTTAATGGTGTTACCTATAACAAGGTCAGTGATTGGTTAGGATTCAATGGTGACACCTGTAACAAAGCCAGTAATTGAATGGCTGGATTGATTAAATTATGAAACTTTATTTCACAATTTGTTCTTCTTATTGATTTGTTCTCTTCGCAAATACATTGTGTTATTGTTTCTGATGGTTTTTTTGTAAAAAGAGTTTCTACCTGAAGCCATTCCGTCCAGGGACCGGTATATACATGTGTATACATACAAGTAGGTCATACGCCCATGTAAGCGGTAGCCGTATTTCTCCATCAGGTACTTGACGCGCTCTGCCGCCCCCCCGCCCGCCACCCCCCCCCTCCCCCCCCCGGTGGGTACCTCGCCTGCTGCGGGTCGTGTCCAGCCAGCGGTAGCCGTATTTCTCCATCAGGTACTTGACGCGGCCGATGCGTCGCTCCATCTCCCGCTCCCGTGGCTTCTCGTCCTTGCGCTTCTTGCTGGTCAGGTCCAGGGCTGAGATACAGGACAACATACACACTCATAGGGGGACCTCAATGCAGTGATAATGATGGTGAACTGACCAATATCCCGGGGTTTCTTGCTGGTCAGGTCCAGGGCTGAGACCCAGGACAACATACACACTCATAGGGGGACCTCAATGCAGTGATAATGATGGTGAACTGACCAATATCCCGGGGTTTCTTGCTGGTCAGGTCCAGGGCTGAGATACAGGACAACATACACACTCATAGGGGGACCTCAATGCAGTGATAATGATGGTGAACTGACCAATATCCCGAGGTTTCTTGCTGGTGAGGTCCAGGGCTGAGATACAGGACAACATACACACTCATAGGGGGACCTCAATGCAGTGATAATGATGGTGAACTGACCAATATCCCGAGGTTTCTTGCTGGTCAGGTCCAGGGCTGAGACCCAGGACAACATACACACTCATAGGGGGACCTCAATGCAGTGATAATGATGGTGAACTGACCAATATCCCGGGGTTTCTTGCTGGTCAGGTCCAGGGCTGAGATACAGGACAACATACACACTCATAGGGGGACCTCAATGCAGTGATAATGATGGTGAACTGACCAATATCCCGAGGTTTCTTGCTGGTGAGGTCCAGGGCTGAGATACAGGACAACATACACACTCATAGGGGGACCTCAATGCAGTGATAATGATGGTGAACTGACCAATATCCCGAGGTTTCTTGCTGGTCAGGTCCAGGGCTGAGATACAGGACAACATACACACTCATAGGGGGACCTCAATGCAGTGATAATGATGGTGAACTGACCAATATCCCGGGGTTTCTTGCTGGTCAGGTCCAGGGCTGAGACCCAGGACAACATACACACTCATAGGGGGACCTCAATGCAGTGATAATGATGGTGAACTGACCAATATCCCGAGGTTTCTTGCTGGTCAGGTCCAGGGCTGAGATACAGGACAACATACACACTCATAGGGGGACCTCAATGCAGTGATAATGATGGTGAACTGACCAATATCCCGGGGTTTCTTGCTGGTCAGGTCCAGGGCTGAGACCCAGGACAACATACACACTCATAGGGGGACCTCAATGCAGTGATAATGATGGTGAACTGACCAATATCCCGGGGTTTCTTGCTGGTCAGGTCCAGGGCTGAGATACAGGACAACATACACACTCATAGGGGGACCTCAATGCAGTGATAATGATGGTGAACTGACCAATATCCCGGGGTTTCTTGCTGGTCAGGTCCAGGGCTGAGATACAGGACAACATACACACTCATAGGGGGACCTCAATGCAGTGATAATAATGGTGACCTCACTGTTGCATTCAATTGTATGTACGAGGTAAAGTCATATATTCCGTACGGCATCCCAGGGGTAAAACGCATACATCCAGGTCTAAGCATGAAGCCTAATCCGGGAAATCATCGGTTAAGTTATGAAGATATTGCTGTCGTAATCATGGGTGACCTCAACGCAGGTTGACCAGCTGTACCTTTGACGGGCATGTTTTTCTTCCAGGCCTGGAAGCTGGCGGCCTGGTCCCCGGCCAGCCACGCCTTGGCGTCTACGTGAAGGTCAACCAAGGACGTCTTCACCGTCGTCAGGCTCTCTGTCGTCTTCTCCTACCATCCGCAACACAAACCAGATACCATATATGGAAAGGGGGATTGTATATTGCCATTCATTAATATTATTATCACTGTTTTGGTCAGGGAATATTTTATTTTGGATATGATCATTCCTATGCATGCATTATGTATGAATCTTATATTCTAACTATATCCTGCTCAATATGTTAGCTGATGCACATATTGACGGATGGTACTGTATATCTTTGGGACTAAGAAACATGCGCTACCATAACGGGTTTGTTTAACCTCAAACAGAGAGCTGTCTCCCTGGGCCTGTCTGAGATCATGCCTTCCGTTTATACTGCCACGGGAAGACTTTTCTTCCACGTCCGAACGAACCATTGTTTCAGCATAGCTCACGTATGGCTCGCGTCTACAATGTACTAACATAACCAACTTGGCGCGCTCTACCATGGGAGATGGACCCGTGGGAACCCCTGGCGCACCTTGTGTTTCTTGCTGGCGGGCGGGGCGGGCCGGATCAGCAGGTTGATGATCCGGAGACACGGCAGCGACACGGACTCCAGGACGGTCGGGCTGCGCTTGGCGATACTGAACAGGAACAGCCGCCACACTGCAGCAAAAACACAACGCCAGGTCACTTCAGCCGCGCGTATACGGTGAAACATGAGACAAATCCGAAACCCTGTCAATATGGGATCTTTTTCCAGGTTCCGATGTGGTTTTATCCCGTAGAACTGGATAACTTAATAACTGAAATTCACCTTATAAGAAAAAAAACTTTAGCCCAGTTTTTTCAAATTGACAAGGTTTGTTCCAGCCGTTTGCATGTCATTTATTGTGTTCTGTATTTTTACGATGGGCCTGGGGCCTGAAGTTACCAATAGACTATCTACATATCTATCTAAACTAAAATTCTTCCCAGCCGAAGGTATTTTCCGTGCCAAGCAGATGCGGTTTATAGAAGTTCGACTGAATATACAGCATCTTTTAAAGCAGGTAAAATGATATATACATATATGGAAATGGTCTGAACGCCAGAAAAAACATATGGCAGTACTTCACTTGGCCCAACCGTTCCACCACTGAACCAGCCACCCTGAACCACAGTCGATATGTGTCAAACAGTAGGTCCCGTATCGGACACCTGCTTTACAATTTGACAGATGTTTCGCCCCCGTCACTGGTCCCACCGGTCTTCATAGCGTGTCGTCGCAGTCTCTGGCAGACATTAATCCCGGACTCGACCAGTCTATCAATCTGGCTCGGATCCCGAGGTGCTTACCGCTGCGCACTCTGAGCTCCCAGCAGCTGTCTTCGCGCTGTACCGTGGCGGCCAGGAGCTGCATCTCATGCCTGACGGTGCCGGCCTGAGGGACAGGGTCAGGCAATGGTGGGGGTCACCAAATAATCCATGTAATATATGATATAAGAACAAACTTTTAAGTTAACGAACTTTCAGGTTAACAGATCTCGATCACTGGTTCAGAGTTTACTTTTGTTTCCTACTCTCAACAGTGATAGCTTTTTTTTTTAATAATGAATTCGTTTCAATCCAGATAATCTACGTTGGAGCTGTGATTCCAATTATACTATCTTAGCTGAAAAATAACAATTTCTTGCGTGATTGCATGTGTTTTACATCATGCTAGAGATAGTGAAAAACTGAAACCGAAAAAGGGTTGATATCGTACTGGCGTAGGATGTAAACTTGCTTCAGTACAGCTCACGTCTTACCTACACTACACTTAGCAAGTTTGTATATGAAGCCAATGACATACTCAGCTTTAGAAACTTGTGACGCATGTATTCATTTACAAATATTTTTGTAAACTGCATATATGTGCCATGGGCGATGTGCCTAAAGTACTTCAATAAACAATTATTATTATTATATTATTATTATTATTATTACTATTATTATTAATAGCCCTTAGCATACATACATATACATCTTCTACCCTCGTCCCACCGCCATCTTTGTTGACACACGCCCCTCAGTTACTCACGAAGTCCGTGTTGGACACGTGGCCAGCAATGGCGGCGATGACCTTGCGCAGGATGAGGGCGTTGAGCTGCTCGGTGGACGCCGCGTTGTCCTTAGTCAGCAGTCCCAGCAGCTGTCTGACGTCAGCGCGCATGGTGCCGGTCCCCCGCCGGAGGTTGTACTCCACCAACTCCCTGATCAACCCCTGGAAACAACAAACACGCCGGAGATTGTACTCCACCAACTCCTGATCAACCCCTGAAAAAAAAAAAACCCATATTACAATATCGGTACATAGGTGTTTACCCGGGGGTAGAGGAAGGACCGGAGGCCGGGGCTGGTCGACAGATATGTGTTTACCTGAGAGTAGAGGAAGGACCGGAGGCCGGGGTTGGTCGACAGATATGTGTTTACCTGAGAGTAGAGGAAGGACCGGAGGCCGGGGTTGGTCGACAGATATGTGTTTACCTGAGAGTAGAGGAAGGACCGGAGGCCGGGGTTGGTCGACAGATATGTGTTTACCTGAGAGTAGAGGAAGGACCGGAGGCCGGGGTTGGTCGACAGATATGTGTTTACCTGAGAGTAGAGGAAGGACCGGAGGCCGGGGTTGGTCGACAGATATGTGTTTACCTGAGAGTAGAGGAAGGACCGGAGGCCGGGGTTGGTCGACAGATATGTGTTTACCTGAGAGTAGAGGAAGGACCGGAGGCCGGGGTTGATCGACAGATATGTGTTTACCTGAGAGTAGAGGAAGGACCGGAGACCGGGGTTGGTCGACAGATATGTGTTTACCTGAGAGTAGAGGAAGGACCGGAGGCCGGGGTTGGTCGACAGATATGTGTTTATCTGAGAGTAGAGGAAGGACCGGAGGCTGCGGTTGGTCGACAGATATGTGTTTACCTGAGAGTCGAGGAAGGACCGGAGGCCGGGGTTGGTCGACAGATATGTGTTTACCTGAGAGTAGAGGAAGGACCGGAGACCGGGGTTGGTCGACAGATATGTGTTTACCTGAGAGTAGAGGATTGGTCGACAGATATGTGTTTACCTGAGAGTAGAGGAAGGACCGGAGGCCGGGGTTGGTCGACAGATATGTGTTTACCTGAGAGTAGAGGAAGGACCGGAGACCGAGGTTGGTCGACAGATATGTGTTTACCGGAGAGTAGAGGAAGAACCGGAGGCCGGGGTTGGTCGACAGATATGTGTTTACCTGAGAGTAGAGGAAGGACCGGAGACCGAGGTTGGTCGACAGATATGTGTTTACCGGAGAGTAGAGGAAGGACCGGAGGCCGGGGTTGGTCGACAGATATGTGTTTACCTGAGAGTCGAGGAAGGACCGGAGGCCGGGGTTGGTCGACAGATATGTGTTTACCTGAGAGTAGAGGAAGGACCGGAGGCCGGGGTTGGTCGACAGATATGTGTTTACCTGAGAGTAGAGGAAGGACCGGAGGCCGGGGTTGGTCGACAGATATGTGTTTACCTGAGAGTAGAGGAAGGACCGGAGGCCGGGGTTGGTCGACAGATATGTGTTTACCTGAGAGTAGAGGAAGGACCGGAGGCCGGGGTTGATCGACAGATATGTGTTTACCTGAGAGTAGAGGAAGGACCGGAGACCGGGGTTGGTCGACAGATATGTGTTTACCTGAGAGTAGAGGAAGGACCGGAGGCCGGGGTTGGTCGACAGATATGTGTTTATCTGAGAGTAGAGGAAGGACCGGAGGCTGCGGTTGGTCGACAGATATGTGTTTACCTGAGAGTCGAGGAAGGACCGGAGGCCGGGGTTGGTCGACAGATATGTGTTTACCTGAGAGTAGAGGAAGGACCGGAGACCGGGGTTGGTCGACAGATATGTGTTTACCTGAGAGTAGAGGATTGGTCGACAGATATGTGTTTACCTGAGAGTAGAGGAAGGACCGGAGGCCGGGGTTGGTCGACAGATATGTGTTTACCTGAGAGTAGAGGAAGGACCGGAGACCGAGGTTGGTCGACAGATATGTGTTTACCGGAGAGTAGAGGAAGAACCGGAGGCCGGGGTTGGTCGACAGATATGTGTTTACCTGAGAGTAGAGGAAGGACCGGAGACCGAGGTTGGTCGACAGATATGTGTTTACCGGAGAGTAGAGGAAGGACCGGAGGCCGGGGTTGGTCGACAGATATGTGTTTACCTGAGAGTCGAGGAAGGACCGGAGGCCGGGGTTGGTCGACAGATATGTGTTTACCTGAGAGTAGAGGAAGGACCGGAGACCGGGGTTGGTCGACAGATATGTGTTTACCTGAGAGTAGAGGATTGGTCGACAGATATGTGTTTACCTGAGAGTAGAGGAAGGACCGGAGGCCGGGGTTGGTCGACAGATATGTGTTTACCTGAGAGTAGAGGAAGGACCGGAGACCGGGGTTGGTCGACAGATATGTGTTTACCGGAGAGTAGAGGAAGGACCGGAGGCTGGGGTTGGTCGACAGATATGTGTTTACCTGAGAGTAGAAGAAGGACCGGAGGCCGGGGTTGGTCGACAGATATGTGTTTACCTGAGAGTAGAGGAAGGACCGGAGGCCGGGGTTGGTCGACAGATATGTGTTTACCTGAGAGTAGAGGATTGGTCGACAGATATGTGTTTACCTGAGAGTAGAGGAAGGACCGGAGGCCGGGGTTGGTCGACAGATATGTGTTTACCTGAGAGTAGAGGAAGGACCGGAGACCGGGGTTGGTCGACAGATATGTGTTTACCGGAGAGTAGAGGAAGGACCGGAGGCCGGGGTTGGTCGACAGATATGTGTTTACCTGAGAGTAGAGGAAGGACCGGAGACCGGGGTTGGTCGACAGATATGTGTTTACCTGAGAGTAGAGGAAATACCGGAGGCCGGGGTTGGTCGACAGATATGTGTTTACCTGAGAGTAGAGGAAGGACCGGAGGCCGGGGTTGGTCGACAGATATGTGTTTACCTGAGAGTAGAGGAAGGACCGGAGGCCGGGGTTGGTCGACAGATATGTGTTTACCTGAGAGTAGAGGAAGGACCGGAGGCCGGGGTTGGTCGACAGATATGTGTTTACCTGAGAGTAGAGGAAGGACCGGAGGCCGGGGTTGATCGACAGATATGTGTTTACCTGAGAGTAGAGGAAGGACCGGAGACCGGGGTTGGTCGACAGAAATGTGTTTACCTGAGAGTAGAGGAAGGACCGGAGGCCGGGGTTGGTCGACAGATATGTGTTTACCTGAGAGTAGAGGAAGGACCGGAGACCGGGGTTGGTCGACAGATATGTGTTTACCGGAGAGTAGAGGAAGGACCGGAGGCCGGGGTTGGTCGACAGATATGTGTTTACCTGAGAGTAGAGGAAGGACCGGAGACCGGGGTTGGTCGACAGATATGTGTTTACCTGAGAGTAGAGGAAATACCGGAGGCCGGGGTTGGTCGACAGATATGTGTTTACCTGAGAGTAGAGGAAGGACCGGAGGCCGGGGTTGGTCGACAGATATGTGTTTACCTGAGAGTAGAGGAAGGACCGGAGACCGGGGTTGGTCGACAGATATGTGTTTACCTGAGAGTCGAGGAAGGACCGGAGGCCGGGGTTGGTCGACAGATATGTGTTTACCTGAGAGTAGAGGAAGGACCGGAGACCGGGGTTGGTCGACAGATATGTGTTTACCTGAGAGTCGAGGAAGGACCGGAGGCCGGGGTTGGTCGACAGATATGTGTTTACCTGAGAGTAGAGGAAGGACCGGAGGCCGGGGTTGATCGACAGATATGTGTTTACCTGAGAGTAGAGGAAGGACCGGAGACCGGGGTTGGTCGACAGATATGTGTTTACCGGAGAGTAGAGGAAGGACCGGAGGCCGGGGTTGGTCGACAGATATGTGTTTACCTGAGAGTAGAGGAAGGACCGGAGACCGGGGTTGGTCGACAGATATGTGTTTACCTGAGAGTAGAGGAAATACCGGAGGCCGGGGTTGGTCGACAGATATGTGTTTACCTGAGAGTAGAGGAAGGACCGGAGGCCGGGGTTGGTCGACAGATATGTGTTTACCTGAGAGTAGAGGAAGGACCGGAGACCGAGGTTGGTCGACAGATATGTGTTTACCGGAGAGTAGAGGAAGGACCGGAGGCCGGGGTTGGTCGACAGATATGTGTTTACCTGAGAGTCGAGGAAGGACCGGAGGCCGGGGTTGGTCGACAGATATGTGTTTACCTGAGAGTAGAGGAAGGACCGGAGACCGGGGTTGGTCGACAGATATGTGTTTACCTGAGAGTAGAGGATTGGTCGACAGATATGTGTTTACCTGAGAGTAGAGGAAGGACCGGAGGCCGGGGTTGGTCGACAGATATGTGTTTACCTGAGAGTAGAGGAAGGACCGGAGACCGGGGTTGGTCGACAGATATGTGTTTACCGGAGAGTAGAGGAAGGACCGGAGGCTGGGGTTGGTCGACAGATATGTGTTTACCTGAGAGTAGAAGAAGGACCGGAGGCCGGGGTTGGTCGACAGATATGTGTTTACCTGAGAGTAGAGGAAGGACCGGAGGCCGGGGTTGGTCGACAGATATGTGTTTACCTGAGAGTAGAGGATTGGTCGACAGATATGTGTTTACCTGAGAGTAGAGGAAGGACCGGAGGCCGGGGTTGGTCGACAGATATGTGTTTACCTGAGAGTAGAGGAAGGACCGGAGACCGGGGTTGGTCGACAGATATGTGTTTACCGGAGAGTAGAGGAAGGACCGGAGGCCGGGGTTGGTCGACAGATATGTGTTTACCTGAGAGTAGAGGAAGGACCGGAGACCGGGGTTGGTCGACAGATATGTGTTTACCTGAGAGTAGAGGAAATACCGGAGGCCGGGGTTGGTCGACAGATATGTGTTTACCTGAGAGTAGAGGAAGGACCGGAGACCGGGGTTGGTCGACAGATATGTGTTTACCTGAGAGTAGAGGAAATACCGGAGGCCGGGGTTGGTCGACAGATATGTGTTTACCTGAGAGTAGAGGAAGGACCGGAGGCCGGGGTTGGTCGACAGATATGTGTTTACCTGAGAGTAGAGGAAGGACCGGAGGCCGGGGTTGGTCGACAGATATGTGTTTACCTGAGAGTAGAGGAAGGACCGGAGGCCGGGGTTGGTCGACAGATATGTGTTTACCTGAGAGTAGAGGAAGGACCGGAGGCCGGGGTTGATCGACAGATATGTGTTTACCTGAGAGTAGAGGAAGGACCGGAGACCGGGGTTGGTCGACAGATATGTGTTTACCTGAGAGTAGAGGAAGGACCGGAGGCCGGGGTTGGTCGACAGATATGTGTTTACCTGAGAGTAGAGGAAGGACCGGAGACCGGGGTTGGTCGACAGATATGTGTTTACCGGAGAGTAGAGGAAGGACCGGAGGCCGGGGTTGGTCGACAGATATGTGTTTACCTGAGAGTAGAGGAAGGACCGGAGACCGGGGTTGGTCGACAGATATGTGTTTACCTGAGAGTAGAGGAAATACCGGAGGCCGGGGTTGGTCGACAGATATGTGTTTACCTGAGAGTAGAGGAAGGACCGGAGGCCGGGGTTGGTCGACAGATATGTGTTTACCTGAGAGTAGAGGAAGGACCGGAGACCGGGGTTGGTCGACAGATATGTGTTTACCTGAGAGTCGAGGAAGGACCGGAGGCCGGGGTTGGTCGACAGATATGTGTTTACCTGAGAGTAGAGGAAGGACCGGAGGCCGGGGTTGATCGACAGATATGTGTTTACCTGAGAGTAGAGGAAGGACCGGAGACCGGGGTTGGTCGACAGATATGTGTTTACCGGAGAGTAGAGGAAGGACCGGAGGCCGGGGTTGGTCGACAGATATGTGTTTACCTGAGAGTAGAGGAAGGACCGGAGACCGGGGTTGGTCGACAGATATGTGTTTACCTGAGAGTAGAGGAAATACCGGAGGCCGGGGTTGGTCGACAGATATGTGTTTACCTGAGAGTAGAGGAAGGACCGGAGGCCGGGGTTGGTCGACAGATATGTGTTTACCTGAGAGTAGAGGAAGGACCGGAGGCCGGGGTTGGTCGACCGATATGTGTTTACCTGAGAGTAGAGGAAGGACCGGAGGCCGGGGTTGGTCGACAGATATGTGTTTACCTGAGAGTAGAGGAAGGACCGGAGGTTGGGGTTGGTGGACAGCGCTCGTAGCAGCGTGATGCAGTACTCCACCGTGGCACTCGCGCAACCATAGCAACGAGACAGGCTGAAAAACAAAATGACGTATTTAGGATGAATAGCACGAGACAATTTAACAATAAAGAAAGGCACAAAAAAACCATCCCTTAAAGAATAATCACGCCGACATGCTTACATGTATGATCCTGTTATATTATCATTCAAAAAAGTATGGGCTGTAATATAATTATTAAATAAGTAATAATGCGACGAATTTGAAATCATTTGAAATCATTTGAAATCAACCATTCATGACCCTTGTCTGTGGATCAGCTTACAGTTCTTTGGGATTGATCTCAACCATACATGACCATCTTTGTCTACCACTTCTGGCCATTTTCATTGTCTGTGGGTCAACTGGACATCTTACCGTTCCTTGGGCTTGACGTCCGTCGGTTCCTTCTCGTGGAAGAGCTCACCCCCCCTTGGGCTCACCGTCGGGGTGGTGGGGGTGGAGCACGGGAGAGCCGCGGCGGCTGCTGCAGCAGACTCCCTCTGCTGACGGTCATACTCCACTAGCTCCTTGCGCGTCGCCAACACTTTCTATTTGGAGGAATTTACCAAATGTCGTTCTCAATGTCTGATATTTATCTGCAACTATTGATTATAATGTCAAATGAATTTACGTCGAGATATTGTTATAGAGATAAAACTATTAATATTAAGACAAATTATTACGTCAGTTGATCTCATTATCTACTGTTTATCTACGTCTTGTGCGACACGTATCCAGTAAATAATCAATTAACAGATAAAATGTAAACATTTATCGCAAGCCGTGTTTACTAAACAAACTTCAATTGAAATATATATTGTTTATATATCATTGAATAAGAATTTAGTCACATAAATAACAGGTCGTTCTTCCATGTTGGGGCGGATCAGTGTTTCAACATAGCTCACGTATGGCTCACGCCTACCGTTTAATACAACAATCCATTTCGTGGGCACTACACACCTGGATGATCTTGCTCAGGTCGTCGAAGGTGTTGCGGCAGTCCCCGCAGTAGCGTTGCGCCACCTGGTAGATGCTGCGGTTGACGTTGGAGGCGCCCCCTGCCGGGCCGCTGCCCCCGCCGCCGCCCCCGCCCTGAGGCCCCGCCGTCCCGAACGTGAAGTCCTCCTACAAAAAGAGTCACATGTCAAGTGGAGGAAAGCAAGCGTTGCCTATACAAATTCCTTTGCTTAACATTATACATCAGATATAAGAATGTGTAGAATCATCTCTCGCTATAACTTAACATCAAGTAGGTAATAAACGAAAAAAAACAATTGAAACAAATGCGGGATTAGAGGTGTTAATAATCCGTGCTATAGTGTGGCCCCATGCTGTGGCCATACCTTGACCAGCAGGGCCTCCAGCGTTGGCTTGTTGAGCTGCAGCTGTTTGTACAGCCGGTCAGCCTTCTCCAGCAGCGAGTTAATGTTGGACACCGCCTGCAGCAAACAATACACGGATGGAAGCGACGTCAACAGTGATAACGGTCGTGTAACGTACTCAGGGGGGTGGTGCCACGCCAACACCAACCACCTAGTACTTACAGGCATTTATGTAGAGAGACAGACAGACTGGGCCAAGAGACCCGAAGTTGACTAAGGACACCCCACACTTGAGAAGATACCCGACGCGGCCCGACGTTGCCCGACGCTGCCCGAGGATACCCGAAGTTGTCCAAGGACACCCCACAATGAGATGATACCCGACGCTTCCGATGATATACGATATTTTGGCCGAATATACCCGACGTCGCCCGAAGATACCCGACGTTGCCCGAAGATACCCGAAGTTGCCCGAGGACACCCGCAATTGCCCTAAGATACCCGAAGCCCCCCCCCCCCCACATTGAGAGGATACCCCACGTGACTGACCTTCTTCCGGTCCTCCTCCCCTTCAATGGGGTCCACTGCGCAGCAGGGCCGCGCAGACAGCGTCACGTCAAACTTGGCGTACTTGCAGAAGCCGCAGGCGTTACACAGGAAGGGGTCCTTCTCGTCATAGTTGATGCCCCTGCGTAGCAAACGAGGGATTCAACATCAATCTGCCCATTATACAACAACTCAACACCACAAAGAGACAACTCACCACGCAAAACTACAGGAACCATATTTTGGCGATGTGCAGCTTTGCGTTGAAACATCAACCGAATAACATTTCGGTGTACAACCTAAAAGTCTCAGATTTCTTTGTGTATAAGCTACCGAACGAGAGTACGTTATTTACTTTAGATTTTTGCGCGAGCGACAATTGATAAATGCTGGATTCCGTCATAATCATTTAAATATCGTTGAGATATGTTGAGGTTCATGGATGAGTTGCCATAGCACCGGAATCAAGATGGGACATGTCTTAAAACAAGATGGCGCCGACTTATTGAGGCATGTTTCAAAACAAGATGGCGCCGGCCTATTGGGGCATGTTTCACAACAAGAGGGCGCCGGCCTAGTGGGACATGTTTTAAAACAAGATGGCGCCGACTTATGGGGGCATGTTTCACAACAAGAGGGCGCCGGCCTAGTGGGACATGTTTTAAAACAAGATGGCGCCGACTTATGGGGGCATGTTTCAAAACAAGATGGCGCCGGCCTATTGGGGCATGTTTCACAACAAGAGGGCGCCGGCCTAGTGGGACATGTTTTAAAACAAGATGGCGCCGGCCTATTGGGGCATGTTTCACAACAAATCTTCAGAGTGTGATCGGTACATATGATGTCATTCATAGCGCTGGATAGTGTTTGTAATAGTATTATCACTTATTATGTATATTAATACTACTACAAATATTATGCGTTGCAGTAGAAGTGGTAGCACGATTATTATTAATATTATTATTATTATTATTATTATTATTATTATTATTATTATTATTATTATTAGTTATATTACCATCATTACTGACACTGAGCGGATCACTACTACGAGCGCCTGGCCTGACCTGCACTTGTGGCACTGGAAGACGTTCTCGCCGCAGTTGCCGCAGACGCCTGGGTTGGCGGGGACGGTGGCGCTGCAGCGGGGACACTGCAGCGTCTCGGTGGACGCCTGCAGGTTGTCGTAGAAGTCGGCGTACTCCACCATCAGGTTACACGCCACGATGGGCAGCGGAAACTCAACCTGAGAAACACGGGGTTATAGAGTCATCATTACTGCCAAGCACACTTTAACCTACGTTTTTTGTTTTTTTTTAAATTTATTTTTAAATCAGTTTCATGTCAACGATACATACATAGCACATAATTGTGTGGTTATATATATCTTTCAAACCGCCGTTGCGTTGTAATGCGTAGCGGTTTGCAAGCCCCGGGAGGCCGGCCGCCCGAACACCCTAGAACCGCCAGTGCGTGCTGCAGCGTTTCTATTAAAAGCCAAACGGTGGGACTCCTGCACATGCACACCGCATGAACGCGCAACGGCGGTTCTACGGCAGTTGGGTGATTGGCCTCCTGCGGCCGGCAACTGCACACCGCTTAAAATCGCAACGGCGTTCTACGGTAGCTGCACGCCGCCTTAATACCCACTGGCGGTTCTACGGTACTCGGGTGCGTCGACCCCCGACAAAGCCTAACGCCGTACATACGGCCTATCAAGGTACCGGGGTACTTCCACAAAAGGGATCATGGACAAAACGATGAACGTATGATTACGCCACATATGGGACATTTCGGAGTTTTGAAAAGGTCTTACAAAGATATACCTCAATCAGGATCTAAAGTGGCCTAATCGAACCATCCGGCGCCACATCTGTAAACAAGATTGACCCGCTTCGCGAGAGATCCGCCCGCAGTAACAGGCAAGTTCTCCCTTACACATTGCTCGAATATCAAATCCCAACGCTTCGATAATACCCTTGTATTTACTAGATAGAATGGTAATACAAATCGAAGTGGAGAAAAACCAGATAGCTCTGTTAAATAGCAATGTAGTGACACACAGACAGGCTGGCGTATTGAGGAACAAGTTACTGACCTTGACCTCTGTTTGCCCGGCCGCAAGCACCACCTTGCGGGCTTTGTGCCAAAGTCCCGCTCTGGCAAATGGTGGAAAAGTAAGACATAAGTGACACATTGAATTTAGCGATATAACAAACAAACTTAAGCACTTATAATGATCAAAACTATTCTCTGAAAGTATTTTTAGGCTCTCTCGAATAATTGTTTCGGCATAGCTCACACAGTACTTACACCTTTTATTATAATAATACGAGAATAGATTTTGATAGATGACGTTTTAGGCCCCATTTTTTAATGCATGGGTTATCTTGGGCCCCTGGGACACCTGGGAATCCTTGGGACAATTGGGAATCCCTGGGATACCTGGGAATCCCTGGAATATCTGGGAATCCTTGGGACGCCTGGGAATCCCTGTGACACCGGGGAATCCTTGAGACACATGGGAATCCCTGGGATACCTCGGAATCCCTGTGACACCGTGGAATCCCTGGGACACCTGGGAAACCCTGTGACACTGAACATTCCTGGGACAATGTGAGGACAGGATTAGGCGGCCTCGGGCACGATGCAGGGTCACTGTTATAACATCTGAGATCATAGCAAGGTGTCACAGAGGAAGTGATTGGCGACTGGACCCTTTAGTCGGTGGACGGACCGTAGGTTCTACAGACACACAATCTCCATTGACTCACTTGTTCTTGAGCTCCACGACGGCTTGCACGGACCGGTTGGTGTAGTAGAAGATCATCGTCCGAACCTTCAGACAAACAGTGTTTTAGTCAAAAGTATTCATAAATATTAATCCAATCAACAAAAATTTAAATCCAATCAATTAAAATAAACCAAAATCTAAATTGCGGACGCCGCAATAGGAAACCAGGAGATTGGAACGCGACCCGGAAGTGACGTCCGTCCAGCATTGTTTTCACTCACCATTTTTGTCCGCTTGAGGTCGCTGATGCGGACGTTGATCTTGCCGATGGTGAAGCTGCCGACCAGCTTCACGATCTGAGTCGTCGTCGTGAACTTGGAGTCGACCTTGATGGAGGCCAGCTTCATGTTCTGTGGGGAGGCAAGGTCATTGGTTGGGTGGGTGGGTGGTTTCACGAAAAGGGGGGGGGGGCGATATAGGTATTACGTACCTAGGGCTACCGATTTGTTATTCACCCCTGCGGGAGGTGAAATACACCGAGAGACATAAGGCACTGCCAGTGGTGCAGTCCTATATAGTATAGAGGGATTCTATGTCTTGAGGGTGAATACCATTCGATGTCTTGAGGCCGACTGCTACTTTATGTGTGGCACATGAAAGCTATTTTATGTTTGGCAGATGAATGTTATTTCATGTGCTCTTCAAAGCGATATTTAAATACCATAACATGCTTTAGATTTCCTTTGTGTACATATGGGTTCAACTAGGCAAAGGAACCTCCAACGAATACACGATGAGGTGTATATGATAGTACAGGAGATACTCACAGAGTAGGGGACCTCGGGGTTGTTACACACCAGGCAGGGGTCACTCTCTAGGTAGTACAGGAGATACTCACAGAGCAGGGGACCTCGGGGTTGTTGCACACCAGGCAGGGGTCACTCTCTAGGTAGTACAGGAGATACTCACAGAGCAGGGGACCTCGGGGTTGTTACACACCAGGCAGGGGTCACTCTTTAGGTAGTACAGGAGATACTCACAGAGCAGGGGACCTCGGGGTTGTTGCACACCAGGCAGGGGTCACTCTCTAGGTAGTACAGGAGATACTCACAGAGCAGGGGACCTCGGGGTTGTTACACACCAGGCAGGGGTCACTCTCTAGGTAGTACAGGAGATACTCACAGAGCAGGGGACCTCGGGGTTGTTACACACCAGGCAGGGGTCACTCTCTAGGTAGTACAGTAGATACTCACAGAGCAGGGGACCTCGGGGTTGTTGCACACCAGGCAGGGGTCACTCTCTAGGTAGTACAGGAGATACTCACAGAGCAGGGGACCTCGGGGTTGTTACACACCAGGCAGGGGTCACTCTCTAGGTAGTACAGGAGATACTCACAGAGCAGGGGACCTCGGGGTTGTTACACACCAGGCAGGGGTCACTCTCTAGGTAGTACAGGAGATACTCACAGAGCAGGGGACCTCGGGGTTGTTACACACCAGGCAGGGGTCACTCTCTAGGTAGTACAGGAGATACTCACAGAGCAGGGGACCTCGGGGTTGTTGCACACCAGGCAGGGGTCACTCTCTAGGTAGTACAGGAGATACTCACAGAGCAGGGGACCTCGGGGTTGTTACACACCAGGCAGGGGTCACTCTCTAGGTAGTACAGGAGATACTCACAGAGCAGGGGACCTCGGGGTTGTTACACACCAGGCAGGGGTCACTCTCTAGGTAGTACAGGAGATACTCACAGAGCAGGGGACCTCGGGGTTGTTGCACACCAGGCAGGGGTCACTCTCTAGGTAGTACAGGAGATACTCACAGAGCAGGGGACCTCGGGGTTGTTACACACCAGGCAGGGGTCACTCTCTAGGTAGTACAGGAGATACTCACAGAGCAGGGGACCTCGGGGTTGTTACACACCAGGCAGGGGTCACTCTCTAGGTAGTACAGGAGATACTCACAGAGCAGGGGACCTCGGGGTTGTTACACACCAGGCAGGGGTCACTCTCTAGGTAGTACAGGAGATACTCACAGAGCAGGGGACCTCGGGGTTGTTGCACACCAGGCAGGGGTCACTCTCTAGGTAGTACAGGAGATACTCACAGAGTAGGGGACCTCGGGGTTGTTACACACCAGGCAGGGGTCACTCTCTAGGTAGTACAGGAGATACTCACAGAGCAGGGGACCTCGGGGTTGTTGCACACCAGGCAGGGGTCACTCTCTAGGTAGTACAGGAGATACTCACAGAGTAGGGGACCTCGGGGTTGTTGCACACCAGGCAGGGGTCACCCTCTAGGTAGTACAGGAGATACTCACAGAGTAGGGGACCTCAGGGTTGTTACACACCAGGCAGGGGTCACTCTCTAGGTAGTACAGGAGATACTCACAGAGCAGGGGACCTCGGGGTTGTTACACACCAGGCAGGGGTCACTCTCTAGGTAGTACAGGAGATACTCACAGAGCAGGGGACCTCGGGGTTGTTGCACACCAGGCAGGGGTCACTCTCTAGGTAGTACAGGAGATACTCACAGAGTAGGGGACCTCGGGGTTGTTGCACACCAGGCAGGGGTCACTCTCTAGGTAGTACAGGAGATACTCACAGAGTAGGGGACCTCAGGGTTGTTACACACCAGGCAGGGGTCACTCTCTAGGTAGTACAGGAGATACTCACAGAGCAGGGGACCTCGGGGTTGTTACACACCAGGCAGGGGTCACTCTCTAGGTAGTACAGGAGATACTCACAGAGCAGGGGACCTCGGGGTTGTTGCACACCAGGCAGGGGTCACTCTCTAGGTAGTACAGGAGATACTCACAGAGTAGGGGACCTCGGGGTTGTTGCACACCAGGCAGGGGTCACTCTCTAGGTAGTACAGGAGATACTCACAGAGCAGGGGACCTCAGGGTTGTTACACACCAGGCAGGGGTCACTCTCTAGGTAGTACAGGAGATACTCACAGAGCAGGGGACCTCGGGGTTGTTGCACACCAGGCAGGGGTCACTCTCTAGGTAGTACAGGAGATACTCACAGAGCAGGGGACCTCGGGGTTGTTACACACCAGGCAGGGGTCACTCTCTAGGTAGTACAGGAGATACTCACAGAGCAGGGGACCTCGGGGTTGTTGCACACCAGGCAGGGGTCACTCTCTAGGTAGTACAGGAGATACTCACAGAGCAGGGGACCTCGGGGTTGTTACACACCAGGCAGGGGTCACTCTCTAGGTAGTACAGGAGATACTCACAGAGCAGGGGACCTCGGGGTTGTTGCACACCAGGCAGGGGTCACTCTCTAGGTAGTACAGGAGATACTCACAGAGCAGGGGACCTCGGGGTTGTTACACACCAGGCAGGGGTCACTCTCTAGGTAGTACAGGAGATACTCACAGAGCAGGGGACCTCGGGGTTGTTACACACCAGGCAGGGGTCACTCTCTAGGTAGTACAGGAGATACTCACAGAGCAGGGGACCTCGGGGTTGTTGCACACCAGGCAGGGGTCACTCTCTAGGTAGTACAGGAGATACTCACAGAGCAGGGGACCTCGGGGTTGTTGCACACCAGGCAGGGGTCACTCTCTAGGTAGTACAGGAGATACTCACAGAGCAGGGGACCTCGGGGTTGTTGCACACCAGGCAGGGGTCACTCTCTAGGTAGTACAGGAGATACTCACAGAGCAGGGGACCTCGGGGTTGTTACACACCAGGCAGGGGTCATTCTCTAGGTAGTACAGGAGATACTCACAGAGCAGGGGACCTCGGGGTTGTTGCACACCAGGCAGGGGTCACTCTCTAGGTAGTACAGGAGATACTCACAGAGCAGGGGACCTCGGGGTTGTTACACACCAGGCAGGGGTCACTCTCTAGGTAGTACAGGAGATACTCACAGAGCAGGGGACCTCGGGGTTGTTAAACACCAGGCAGGGGTCACTCTCTAGGTAGTACAGGAGATACTCACAGAGCAGGGGACCTCGGGGTTGTTACACACCAGGCAGGGGTCACTCTCTAGGTAGTACAGGAGATACTCACAGAGCAGGGGACCTCGGGGTTGTTGCACACCAGGCAGGGGTCACTCTCTAGGTAGTACAGGAGATACTCACAGAGCAGGGGACCTCGGGGTTGTTACACACCAGGCAGGGGTCACTCTCTAGGTAGTACAGGAGATACTCACAGAGCAGGGGACCTCGGGGTTGTTACACACCAGCCAGGGGTCACTCTCTAGGTAGTACAGGAGATACTCACAGAGCAGGGGACCTCGGGGTTGTTGCACACCAGGCAGGGGTCACTCTCTAGGTAGTACAGGAGATACTCACAGAGTAGGGGACCTCGGGGTTGTTACACACCAGGCAGGGGTCATTCTCTAGGTAGTACAGGAGATACTCACAGAGCAGGGGACCTCGGGGTTGTTACACACCAGGCAGGGGTCACTTTCTAGGTAGTACAGGAGATACTCACAGAGCAGGGGACCTCGGGGTTGTTACACACCAGGCAGGGGTCACTCTCTAGGTAGTACAGGAGATACTCACAGAGCAGGGGACCTCGGGGTTGTTACACACCAGGCAGGGGTCACTCTCTAGGTAGTACAGGAGATACTCACAGAGCAGGGGACCTCGGGGTTGTTACACACCAGGCAGGGGTCACTCTCTAGGTAGTACAGGAGATACTCACAGAGTAGGGGACCTCGGGGTTGTTGCACACCAGGCAGGGGTCACTCTCTAGGTAGTACAGGAGATACTCACAGAGCAGGGGACCTCAGGGTTGTTACACACCAGGCAGGGGTCACTCTCTAGGTAGTACAGGAGATACTCACAGAGCAGGGGACCTCGGGGTTGTTGCACACCAGGCAGGGGTCACTCTCTAGGTAGTACAGGAGATACTCACAGAGCAGGGGACCTCGGGGTTGTTACACACCAGGCAGGGGTCACTCTCTAGGTAGTACAGGAGATACTCACAGAGCAGGGGACCTCGGGGTTGTTGCACACCAGGCAGGGGTCACTCTCTAGGTAGTACAGGAGATACTCACAGAGCAGGGGACCTCGGGGTTGTTGCACACCAGGCAGGGGTCACTCTCTAGGTAGTACAGGAGATACTCACAGAGCAGGGGACCTCGGGGTTGTTACACACCAGGCAGGGGTCACTCTCTAGGTAGTACAGGAGATACTCACAGAGCAGGGGACCTCGGGGTTGTTACACACCAGGCAGGGGTCACTCTCTAGGTAGTACAGGAGATACTCACAGAGCAGGGGACCTCGGGGTTGTTGCACACCAGGCAGGGGTCACTCTCTAGGTAGTACAGGAGATACTCACAGAGCAGGGGACCTCGGGGTTGTTACACACCAGGCAGGGGTCACTCTCTAGGTAGTACAGGAGATACTCACAGAGCAGGGGACCTCGGGGTTGTTGCACACCAGGCAGGGGTCACTCTCTAGGTAGTACAGGAGATACTCACAGAGCAGGGGACCTCGGGGTTGTTACACACCAGGCAGGGGTCACTCTCTAGGTAGTACAGGAGATACTCACAGAGCAGGGGACCTCGGGGTTGTTACACACCAGGCAGGGGTCACTCTCTAGGTAGTACAGGAGATACTCACAGAGCAGGGGACCTCGGGGTTGTTACACACCAGGCAGGGGTCACTCTCTAGGTAGTACAGGAGATACTTACAGAGCAGGGGACCTCGGGGTTGTTACACACCAGGCAGGGGTCACTCTCTAGGTAGTACAGGAGATACTCACAGAGCAGGGGACCTCGGGGTTGTTGCACACCAGGCAGGGGTCACTCTCTAGGTAGTAGCCATCAAAGTCCACCACTCCCTGCAGCATGCTGCGAGACAACGACAACAGAAACAACGGTCACACCCACATAATGAGGTCATCATTATTGCTTGTTCTATGTTAAAGCGTAATAGCTCACGTATCACTCACATCCGGTAGTGGTAGCCAGGTCTGATTTCAGGACTACATATTCCATGAAAAGGAGACCTTGTAACTTATTTAGTGACAAAAAGAGTTCTTTATACATATTTTGTTCTACAAATATTTTTTGCACATGTTCCATTTCATCTCCATCTCCACGAGATGAAAGAGGATTTTTTTTGTACTATGGGCAGATATATGTCAATAAACCTACCAACCAACCATCCATATTTTTATACTTATTTATTTTACTCGTTCCTTTTTTCGAGATTCCTTGTTTTGGGCGTCCTCGCATATCACTCTCAGCGTAACACACCCTATCTTAATCGGGCGAAAATAAGCCTTTGTCTTCCGCTCTTGTCGTGAGTAACTGTCACGTAATTATTTCGATTGAATGTAATGTGTTCTTGTGACAATAAACAGATTACGATTATTACAGTGTGTCTATAGCGACTACAGTCAGTCCCGACCAGGATGGGCTCCAGTCTCAGCGTTACAGGACTTACTTGTAGAGCGATCCGTTGGGGTGGTTGGCCAGGATCTTGTTCTGCGCCCTCAGCACAGACACCGCCTGCTCCACGCACTGCTTGGCCTAGCAACGACAAGGGAGGGGTCGAGGGTTTAGGTTCCAAGGACGCTTTAACCTCTCAAGGTCGTATCGCGACATTGGGAAGGGTCAAGTTAGAGGGGGGCCATGCCACCGGGCGTAACCCCCTATGCTTTGCGAGGTAGAGGGGAACCATGCCACCGGGCGTAACCCCCTATGCTTTGCGAGGTACAGGGGAACCATGCCACCGGGCGTAACCCCCTATGCTTTGCGAGGGAATATATAAGATCTTTATCCTGCACGAAAGTAGATATTTGCACAGGTGGGATTCGAACCAAGCACCGGCCGCTGACCTAGCAGATCACACTTGACAATAGCTGAACGCGCTACCTTCCAACATGAAATACAGAGGACGGAATGATTCTGGGTAATCCCTCTATTACGGATGGGCCCAACATTACACCAAAGTGGTTGCATTTACCACACGAGGCAGTCACAGAGCACATAGAATAATCGAGTAATGAAACACTGGAGTAATGAAGTATTGGAGTACTGGAGTAATGGAGAAATGGAGTAATAGAAACTATTGAGTAATGGAGAAATGGAGTACTGGTATTGAAGCAATGAAGTACTGGAGTAATGAAGTACTGGAGTAATGGAGTATAGGAGTAATGGAGTACCTTTTTCTCCGAAGACTGCGGGGTCTTGATGGCGAAGTACCCCAGAAGGTCGACAAACTGAGCCGCCTTTCTTCCGTAGGTCGGCAACTCAGGCCAAATGGTCCACATCTGGTCCACCAGCCCCTCCTGTTGGCGAAGTGGCGAACTCCTGCCAGGGCGACATCAGAGAATGAAATCTCAGTCACACTCTTATTCAAGATCAATTTGATAATAAAAACACCAGTGCATAAGGGATGAAATAAAATGACAAACAGGCTTACATGGAAAGCCCATACTAGTAATTAATGACTTTGCATTGAAACAATTAAGCTAAGGAGTTTACCGGACAAACTGGCATATTATTCAGTAAACAGTAATCATCACTTGAATCCGAACCCCTGCCACACTAAACCAGCCCTGTACACAGAGCTTGTCTCACCGGTACACCAGCCCTGTACACAGAGCTTGTCTCACCGGTACACCAGCCCTGTACACAGAGCTTGTCTCACCGGTACACCAGCCCTGTACACAGAGTTTGTCTCACCGGTACACCAGCCCTGTACACAGAGCTTGTCTCACCGGTACACCAGCCCTGTACACCAGCCCTGTACACAGAGCTTGTCTCACCGGTACACCAGCTCTGTACACAGAGCTTGTCTCACCGGTACATCAGCCCTGTACACAGAGCTTGTCTCACCGGTACACCAGCCCTGTACACAGAGCTTGTCTCACCGGTACACCAGCCCTGTACACAGAGCTTGTCTCACCGGTACACCAGCCCTGTACACAGAGCTTGTCTCACCGGTACACCAGCCCGGTACACCAGCCCTGTACACATAGCTTGTCTCACCGGTACACCAGCTCTGTACACAGAGCTTGTCTCACCGGTACATCAGCCCTGTACACAGAGCTTGTCTCACCGGTACACCAGCCCTGTACACAGAGCTTGTCTCACCGGTACACCAGCCCTGTACACTAGCTCTGTACATCAGCCCTGTACATCAGCCCTGCACATCAGCCCTGTACACAGCCCTGTACACAGAGCTTGTCTCACCGGTACACCAGCCCGGTACACCAGCCCTGTACACATAGCTTGTCTCACCGGTACACCAGCCCTGTACACAGAGCTTGTCTCACCGGTACACCAGCCCTGTACACTAGCTCTGTACATCAGCCCTGTACATCAGCCCCGCACATCAGCCCTGTACACAGCCCTGTACACAGAGCTTGTCTCACCGGTACACCAGCCCGGTACACCAGCCCTGTACACATAGCTTGTCTCACCGGTACATCAGCCCTGTACACAGAGCTTGTCTCACCGGTACATCAGCCCTGTACACAGAGCTTGTCTCACCGGTACACCAGCCCTGTACACAGAGCTTGTCTCACCGGTACACCAGCCCTGTACACAGAGCTTGTCTCACCGGTACATCAGCCCTGTACACAGAGCTTGTCTCACCGGTACACCAGCCCTGTACACAGAGCTTGTCTCACCGGTACACCAGCCCTGTGCACTAGCTCTGTACATTAGCTCTGTACATCAGCCCTGTACATCAGCCCTGCACATCAGCCCTGCACATCAGCCCTGTACACAGCCCTGTACACCAGCCCTGTACATCAGCCATGTACACCAGCCCTGTACACAGCCCTTGTCTCACCGGCGCACCAGCCCTTACACCAGCCCTGTACATCAGTCCTGTACATCAGCCTTGTACACAGCCCTTGTTTCACCGGTACACCAGCCCTGTGGATCAGCCATGTACATCACCCCTGTACATCAGCCTTATACATAGCCCTTGTCTCACCGGTACACCAGCCCTGTACATCAGCCCTGTACATCAGCCCTGTACATCAGCCGTGTGCATCAGCCATGTACATCAGCCTTGTACACAGCCTTGTACACAGCCTTGTACACCAGCCCTGTACACCAGCCCGTGTCTATGTCTCACCTGTACATGTGCAGGATGAGGGCGTGCGCCCGCCAGCCCGTGTCTATGTCTCACCTGTAAATGTGCAGGATGAGGGCGTGCGCCTGCCAGTCCGTGTCTATGTCTCACCTGTACATGTGCAGGATGAGGGCGTGCGCCTGCCAGCCCGTGTCTATGTCTCACCTGTACATGTGCAGGATGAGGGCGTGCGCCCGCCAGCCCGTGTCTATGTCTCACCTGTACATGTGCAGGATGAGGGCGTGCGCCTGCCAGCCCGTGTCTATGTCTCACCTGTACATGTGCAGGATGAGGGCGTGCGCCTGCCAGCCCGTGTCTATGTCTCACCTGTACATGTGCAGGATGAGGGCGTGCGCCTGGCAGCCCGTGTCTATGTCTCACCTGTACATGTGCAGGGTGAGGGCGTGCGCCTGCCAGCCCGTGTCTATGTCTCACCTGTACATGTGCAGGATGAGGGCGTGCGCCTGCCAGCCCGTGTCTATGTCTCACCTGTACATGTGGAGGATGAGGGCGTGTGACTGCCAGCCCGTGTCTATGTCTCACCTGTACATGTGCAGGATGAGGGCGTGCGCCCGCAGCCCGTGTCTATGTCTCACCTGTACATGTGCAGGATGAGGGCGTGCGCCTGCCAGCCCGTGTCTATGTCTCACCTGTACATGTGCAGGATGAGGGCGTGCGCCCGCCAGCCCGTGTCTATGTCTCACCTGTACATGTGCAGGATGAGGGCGTGCGCCTGCCAGCCCGTGTCTATGTCTCACATGTACATGTGCAGGATGAGGGCGTGCGCCCGCCAGCCCGTGTCTATGTCTCACCTGTACATGTGCAGGATGAGGGCGTGCGCCTGCCAGCCCGTGTCTATGTCTCACCTGTACATGTGCAGGATGAGGGCGTGCGCCTGGCAGCCCGTGTCTATGTCTCACCTGTGCATGTGCAGGATGAGGGCGTGCGCCTGCCAGCCCGTGTCTATGTCTCACCTGTACATGTGCAGGATGAGGGCGTGCGCCTGCCAGCCCGTGTCTATGTGTCACCTGTACATGTGCAGGATGAGGGCGTGCGCCCGCCAGCCCGTGTCTATGTCTCACCTGTACATGTGCAGGATGAGGGCGTGCGCCTGCCAGCCCGTGTCTATGTCTCACCTGTACATGTGCAGGATGAGGGCGTGCGCCCGCCAGCCCGTGTCTATGTCTCACCTGTACATGTGCAGGATGAGGGCGTGCGCCCGCCAGCCCGTGTCTATGTCTCACCAGTACATGTGCAGGATGAGGGCGCGCGCCCGCCAGCCCGTGTCTATGTCTCACCAGTACATGTGGAGGATGAGGGCGTGCGCCTGCCAGCCCGTGTCTATGTCTCACCTGTACATGTGCAGGATGAGGGCGTGCGCCTGCCAGCCCGTGTCTATGTCTCACCTGTACATGTGCAGGATGAGGGCGTGCGCCCGCCAGCCCGTGTCTATGTCTCACCAGTACATGTGGAGGATGAGGGCGTGCGCCTGCCAGCCCGTGTCTATGTCTCACCAGTACATGTGCAGGATGAGGGCGTGCGCCCGCCAGCCCGTGTCTATGTCTCACCTGTACATGTGCAGGATGAGGGCGTGCGCCTGCCAGCCCGTGTCTATGTCTCACCTGTACATGTGCAGGATGAGGGCGTACGCCTGCCAGCCCGTGTCTATGTCTCACCTGTACATGTGCAGGATGAGGGCGTGCGCCTGCCAGCCCGTGTCTATGTCTCACCTGTACATGTGCAGGATGAGGGCGTGCGCCTGCCAGCCCGTGTCTATGTCTCACCTGTACATGTGCAGGATGAGGGCGTGCGCCTGGCAGCCCGTGTCTATGTCTCACCTGTACATGTGGAGGATGAGGGCGTGCGCCTGCCAGCCCGTGTCTATGTCTCACCTGTACATGTGCAGGATGAGGGCGTGCGCCTGCCAGCCCGTGTCTATGTCTCACCTGTACATGTGGAGGATGAGGGCGTGTGACTGCCAGCCCGTGTCTATGTCTCACCTGTACATGTGCAGGATGAGGGCGTGCGCCTGCCAGCCCGTGTCTATGTCTCACCTGTACATGTGCAGGATGAGGGCGTGCGCCTGCCAGCCCGTGTCTATGTCTCACCTGTACATGTGGAGGATGAGGGCGTGCGCCTGCCAGCCCGTGTCTATGTCTCACCTGTACATGTGGAGGATGAGGGCGTGCGCCTGCCAGCCCGTGTCTATGTCTCACCTGTACATGTGCAGGATGAGGGCGTGCGCCTGCCAGCCCGTGTCTATGTCTCACCTGTACATGTGCAGGATGAGGGCGTGCGCCTGCCAGCCCGTGTCTATGTCTCACCTGTACATGTGCAGGATGAGGGCGTGCGCCCGCCAGCCCGTGTCTATGTCTCACCTGTACATGTGCAGGATGAGGGCGTGCGCCCGCCAGCCCGTGTCTATGTCTCACCTGTACATGTGCAGGATGAGGGCGTGCGCCCGCCAGCCCGTGTCTATGTCTCACCTGTACATGTGCAGGATGAGGGCGTGCGCCCGCCAGCCCGTGTCTATGTCTCACCTGTACATGTGCAGGATGAGGGCGTGCGCCTGGCAGCCCGTGTCTATGTCTCACCTGTACATGTGCAGGATGAGGGCGTGCGCCTGCCAGCCCGTGTCTATGTCTCACCTGTACATGTGCAGGATGAGGGCGTGCGCCTGCCAGCCCGTGTCTATGTCTCACCTGTACATGTGCAGGATGAGGGCGTGCGCCCGCCAGCCCGTGTCTATGTCTCACCTGTACATGTGCAGGATGAGGGCGTGCGCCCGCCAGCCCGTGTCTATGTCTCACCTGTACATGTGCAGGATGAGGGCGTGCGCCCGCCAGCCCGTGTCTATGTCTCACCTGTACATGTGCAGGATGAGGGCGTGCGCCTGGCAGCCCGTGTCTATGTCTCACCTGTACATGTGCAGGATGAGGGCGTGCGCCTGCCAGCCCGTGTCTATGTCTCACCTGTACATGTGCAGGATGAGGGCGTGCGCCTGCCAGCCCGTGTCTATGTCTCACCTGTACATGTGCAGGATGAGGGCGTGCGCCTGCCAGCCCGTGTCTATGTCTCACCTGTACATGTGCAGGATGAGGGCGTGCGCCCGCCAGCCCGTGTCTATGTCTCACCTGTACATGTGCAGGATGAGGGCGTGCGCCTGGCAGCCCGTGTCTATGTCTCACCTGTACATGTGGAGGATGAGGGCGTGCGCCTGCCAGCCCGTGTCTATGTCTCACCTGTACATGTGGAGGATGAGGGCGTGCGCCTGCCAGCCCGTGTCTATGTCTCACCTGTACATGTGGAGGATGAGGGCGTGCGCCCGCCAGCCCGTGTCTATGTCTCACCTGTACATGTGCAGGATGAGGGCGTGCGCCTGGCAGCCCGTGTCTATGTCTCACCTGTACATGTGGAGGATGAGGGCGTGCGCCTGCCAGCCCGTGTCTATGTCTCACCTGTACATGTGCAGGATGAGGGCGTGCGCCTGCCAGCCCGTGTCTATGTCTCACCTGTACATGTGCAGGATGAGGGCGTGCGCCTGGCAGCCCGTGTCTATGTCTCACCTGTACATGTGCAGGATGAGGGCGTGCGCCTGGCAGCCCGTGTCTATGTCTCACCTGTACATGTGCAGGATGAGGGCGTGCGCCTGCCAGCCCGTGTCTATGTCTCACCTGTACATGTGCAGGATGAGGGCGTGCGCCCGCCAGCCCGTGTCTATGTCTCACCTGTACATGTGCAGGATGAGGGCGTGCGCCCGCCAGCCCGTGTCTATGTCTCACCTGTACATGTGCAGGATGAGGGCGTGCGCCCGCCAGCCCGTGTCTCTGTCTCACCTGTACATGTGCAGGATGAGGGCGTACGCCTGCCAGCCCGTGTCTATGTCTCACCTGTACATGTGCAGGTAGAGGGCGTGCGCCTGCCAGCCCGTGTCTATGTCTCACCTGTACATGTGCAGGATGAGGGCGTGCGCCTGGCAGCCCGTGTCTATGTCTCACCTGTACATGTGCAGGATGAGGGCGTGCGCCCGCCAGCCCGTGTCTATGTCTCACCTGTACATGTGCAGGATGAGGGCGTGCGCCTGCCAGCCCGTGTCTATGTCTCACATGTACATGTGCAGGATGAGGGCGTGCGCCCGCCAGCCCGTGTCTATGTCTCACCTGTACATGTGCAGGATGAGGGCGTGCGCCTGCCAGCCCGTGTCTATGTCTCACCTGTACATGTGCAGGATGAGGGCGTGCGCCTGGCAGCCCGTGTCTATGTCTCACCTGTACATGTGCAGGATGAGGGCGTGCGCCTGCCAGCCCGTGTCTATGTCTCACCTGTACATGTGCAGGATGAGGGCGTGCGCCTGCCAGCCCGTGTCTATGTGTCACCTGTACATGTGCAGGATGAGGGCGTGCGCCCGCCAGCCCGTGTCTATGTCTCACCTGTACATGTGCAGGATGAGGGCGTGCGCCTGCCAGCCCGTGTCTATGTCTCACCTGTACATGTGCAGGATGAGGGCGTGCGCCCGCCAGCCCGTGTCTATGTCTCACCTGTACATGTGCAGGATGAGGGCGTGCGCCCGCCAGCCCGTGTCTATGTCTCACCAGTACATGTGCAGGATGAGGGCGCGCGCCCGCCAGCCCGTGTCTATGTCTCACCAGTACATGTGGAGGATGAGGGCGTGCGCCTGCCAGCCCGTGTCTATGTCTCACCTGTACATGTGCAGGATGAGGGCGTGCGCCTGCCAGCCCGTGTCTATGTCTCACCTGTACATGTGCAGGATGAGGGCGTGCGCCCGCCAGCCCGTGTCTATGTCTCACCAGTACATGTGGAGGATGAGGGCGTGCGCCTGCCAGCCCGTGTCTATGTCTCACCAGTACATGTGCAGGATGAGGGCGTGCGCCCGCCAGCCCGTGTCTATGTCTCACCTGTACATGTGCAGGATGAGGGCGTGCGCCTGCCAGCCCGTGTCTATGTCTCACCTGTACATGTGCAGGATGAGGGCGTACGCCTGCCAGCCCGTGTCTATGTCTCACCTGTACATGTGCAGGATGAGGGCGTGCGCCTGCCAGCCCGTGTCTATGTCTCACCTGTACATGTGCAGGATGAGGGCGTGCGCCTGCCAGCCCGTGTCTATGTCTCACCTGTACATGTGCAGGATGAGGGCGTGCGCCTGGCAGCCCGTGTCTATGTCTCACCTGTACATGTGGAGGATGAGGGCGTGCGCCTGCCAGCCCGTGTCTATGTCTCACCTGTACATGTGCAGGATGAGGGCGTGCGCCTGCCAGCCCGTGTCTATGTCTCACCTGTACATGTGGAGGATGAGGGCGTGTGACTGCCAGCCCGTGTCTATGTCTCACCTGTACATGTGCAGGATGAGGGCGTGCGCCTGCCAGCCCGTGTCTATGTCTCACCTGTACATGTGCAGGATGAGGGCGTGCGCCTGCCAGCCCGTGTCTATGTCTCACCTGTACATGTGGAGGATGAGGGCGTGCGCCTGCCAGCCCGTGTCTATGTCTCACCTGTACATGTGCAGGATGAGGGCGTGCGCCTGCCAGCCCGTGTCTATGTCTCACCTGTACATGTGCAGGATGAGGGCGTGCGCCTGCCAGCCCGTGTCTATGTCTCACCTGTACATGTGCAGGATGAGGGCGTGCGCCTGCCAGCCCGTGTCTATGTCTCACCTGTACATGTGCAGGATGAGGGCGTGCGCCCGCCAGCCCGTGTCTATGTCTCACCTGTACATGTGCAGGATGAGGGCGTGCGCCCGCCAGCCCGTGTCTATGTCTCACCTGTACATGTGCAGGATGAGGGCGTGCGCCCGCCAGCCCGTGTCTATGTCTCACCTGTACATGTGCAGGATGAGGGCGTGCGCCCGCCAGCCCGTGTCTATGTCTCACCTGTACATGTGCAGGATGAGGGCGTGCGCCTGGCAGCCCGTGTCTATGTCTCACCTGTACATGTGCAGGATGAGGGCGTGCGCCTGCCAGCCCGTGTCTATGTCTCACCTGTACATGTGCAGGATGAGGGCGTGCGCCTGCCAGCCCGTGTCTATGTCTCACCTGTACATGTGCAGGATGAGGGCGTGCGCCCGCCAGCCCGTGTCTATGTCTCACCTGTACATGTGCAGGATGAGGGCGTGCGCCCGCCAGCCCGTGTCTATGTCTCACCTGTACATGTGCAGGATGAGGGCGTGCGCCCGCCAGCCCGTGTCTATGTCTCACCTGTACATGTGCAGGATGAGGGCGTGCGCCTGGCAGCCCGTGTCTATGTCTCACCTGTACATGTGCAGGATGAGGGCGTGCGCCTGCCAGCCCGTGTCTATGTCTCACCTGTACATGTGCAGGATGAGGGCGTGCGCCTGCCAGCCCGTGTCTATGTCTCACCTGTACATGTGCAGGATGAGGGCGTGCGCCTGCCAGCCCGTGTCTATGTCTCACCTGTACATGTGCAGGATGAGGGCGTGCGCCCGCCAGCCCGTGTCTATGTCTCACCTGTACATGTGCAGGATGAGGGCGTGCGCCTGGCAGCCCGTGTCTATGTCTCACCTGTACATGTGGAGGATGAGGGCGTGCGCCTGCCAGCCCGTGTCTATGTCTCACCTGTACATGTGGAGGATGAGGGCGTGCGCCTGCCAGCCCGTGTCTATGTCTCACCTGTACATGTGGAGGATGAGGGCGTGCGCCCGCCAGCCCGTGTCTATGTCTCACCTGTACATGTGCAGGATGAGGGCGTGCGCCTGGCAGCCCGTGTCTATGTCTCACCTGTACATGTGGAGGATGAGGGCGTGCGCCTGCCAGCCCGTGTCTATGTCTCACCTGTACATGTGCAGGATGAGGGCGTGCGCCTGCCAGCCCGTGTCTATGTCTCACCTGTACATGTGCAGGATGAGGGCGTGCGCCTGGCAGCCCGTGTCTATGTCTCACCTGTACATGTGCAGGATGAGGGCGTGCGCCTGGCAGCCCGTGTCTATGTCTCACCTGTACATGTGCAGGATGAGGGCGTGCGCCTGCCAGCCCGTGTCTATGTCTCACCTGTACATGTGCAGGATGAGGGCGTGCGCCCGCCAGCCCGTGTCTATGTCTCACCTGTACATGTGCAGGATGAGGGCGTGCGCCCGCCAGCCCGTGTCTATGTCTCACCTGTACATGTGCAGGATGAGGGCGTGCGCCCGCCAGCCCGTGTCTCTGTCTCACCTGTACATGTGCAGGATGAGGGCGTACGCCTGCCAGCCCGTGTCTATGTCTCACCTGTACATGTGCAGGTAGAGGGCGTGCGCCTGCCAGCCCGTGTCTATGTCTCACCTGTACATGTGCAGGATGAGGGCGTGCGCCTGGCAGCCCGTGTCTATGTCTCACCTGTACATGTGCAGGATGAGGGCGTGCGCCTGCCAGCCCGTGTCTATGTCTCACCTGTACATGTGCAGGATGAGGGCGTGCGCCTGCCAGCCCGTGTCTATGTCTCACCAGTACATGTGCAGGATGAGGGCGTGCGCCCGCCAGCCCGTGTCTATGTCTCACCTGTACATGTGCAGGATGAGGGCGTGCGCCTGCCAGCCCGTGTCTATGTCTCACCTGTACATGTGCAGGATGAGGGCGTGCGCCCGCCAGCCCGTGTCTATGTCTCACCTGTACATGTGCAGGATGAGGGCGTGCGCCCGCCAGCCCGTGTCTATGTCTCACCTGTACATGTGCAGGATGAGGGCGTGCGCCCGCCAGCCCGTGTCTATGTCTCACCTGTACATGTGCAGGATGAGGGCGTGCGCCCGCCAGCCCGTGTCTATGTCTCACCTGTACATGTGCAGGATGAGGGCGTGCGCCCGCCAGCCCGTGTCTATGTCTCACCTGTACATGTGCAGGATGAGGGCGTGCGCCCGCCAGCCCGTGTCTATGTCTCACCTGTACATGTGCAGGATGAGGGCGTGCGCCCGCCAGCCCGTGTCTATGTCTCACCTGTACATGTGCAGGATGAGGGCGTACGCCTGCCAGCCCGTGTCTATGTCTCACCTGTACATGTGCAGGATGAGGGCGTGCGCCTGCCAGCCCGTGTCTATGTCTCACCTGTACATGTGCAGGATGAGGGCGTGCGCCCGCCAGCCCGTGTCTATGTCTCACCTGTACATGTGCAGGATGAGGGCGTGCGCCTGCCAGCCCGTGTCTATGTATCACCTGTACATGTGCAGGATGAGGGCGTGCGCCTGCCAGCCCGTGTCTATGTCTCACCTGTACATGTGCAGGATGAGGGCGTGCGCCTGCCAGCCCGTGTCTCTGTCTCACCTGTACATGTGCAGGATGAGGGCGTGCGCCTGGCAGCCCGTGTCTCTGTCTCACCTGTACATGTGCAGGATGAGGGCGTGCGCCTGCCAGCCCGTGTCTATGTCTCACCTGTACATGTGGAGGATGAGGGCGTGCGCCTGGCAGCCCGTGTCTATGTCTCACCTGTACATGTGCAGGATGAGGGCGTGCGCCTGCCAGCCCGTGTCTATGTCTCACCTGTACATGTGCAGGATGAGGGCGTGCGCCCGCCAGCCCGTGTCTATGTCTCACCTGTACATGTGGAGGATGAGGGCGTGCGCCCGCCAGCCCGTGTCTATGTCTCACCTGTACATGTGCAGGATGAGGGCGTGCGCCCGCCAGCCCGTGTCTATGTCTCACCTGTACATGTGCAGGATGAGGGCGTGCGCCTGCCAGCCCGTGTCTCTGTCTCACCTGTACATGTGCAGGATGAGGGCGTGCGCCTGCCAGCCCGTGTCTATGTCTCACCTGTACATGTGCAGGATGAGGGCGTGCGCCCGCCAGCCCGTGTCTATGTCTCACCTGTACATGTGCAGGATGAGGGCGTGCGCCCGCCAGCCCGTGTCTATGTCTCACCTGTACATGTGCAGGATGAGGGCGTGCGCCCGCCAGCCCGTGTCTATGTCTCACCTGTACATGTGCAGGATGAGGGCGTGCGCCTGCCAGCCCGTGTCTATGTCTCACCTGTACATGTGCAGGATGAGGGCGTGCGCCCGCCAGCCCGTGTCTATGTCTCACCTGTACATGTGGAGGATGAGGGCGTGCGCCTGGCAGCCCGTGTCTATGTCTCACCTGTACATGTGGAGGATGAGGGCGTGCGCCTGCCAGCCCGTGTCTATGTCTCACCTGTACATGTGCAGGATGAGGGCGTGTGCCTGCCAGCCCGTGTCTATGTCTCACCTGTACATGTGCAGGATGAGGGCGTGCGCCCGCCAGCCCGTGTCTATGTCTCACCTGTACATGTGCAGGATGAGGGCGTGCGCCTGGCAGCCCGTGTCTATGTCTCACCTGTACATGTGGAGGATGAGGGCGTGCGCCTGCCAGCCCGTGTCTATGTCTCACCTGTACATGTGGAGGATGAGGGCGTGCGCCTGCCAGCCCGTGTCTATGTCTCACCTGTACATGTGGAGGATGAGGGCGTGCGCCCGCCAGCCCGTGTCTATGTCTCACCTGTACATGTGCAGGATGAGGGCGTGCGCCTGGCAGCCCGTGTCTATGTCTCACCTGTACATGTGGAGGATGAGGGCGTGCGCCTGCCAGCCCGTGTCTATGTCTCACCTGTACATGTGCAGGATGAGGGCGTGCGCCTGCCAGCCCGTGTCTATGTCTCACCTGTACATGTGCAGGATGAGGGCGTGCGCCTGGCAGCCCGTGTCTATGTCTCACCTGTACATGTGCAGGATGAGGGCGTGCGCCTGGCAGCCCGTGTCTATGTCTCACCTGTACATGTGCAGGATGAGGGCGTGCGCCTGCCAGCCCGTGTCTATGTCTCACCTGTACATGTGCAGGATGAGGGCGTGCGCCCGCCAGCCCGTGTCTATGTCTCACCTGTACATGTGCAGGATGAGGGCGTGCGCCCGCCAGCCCGTGTCTATGTCTCACCTGTACATGTGCAGGATGAGGGCGTGCGCCCGCCAGCCCGTGTCTCTGTCTCACCTGTACATGTGCAGGATGAGGGCGTACGCCTGCCAGCCCGTGTCTATGTCTCACCTGTACATGTGCAGGTAGAGGGCGTGCGCCTGCCAGCCCGTGTCTATGTCTCACCTGTACATGTGCAGGATGAGGGCGTGCGCCTGGCAGCCCGTGTCTATGTCTCACCTGTACATGTGCAGGATGAGGGCGTGCGCCTGCCAGCCCGTGTCTATGTCTCACCTGTACATGTGCAGGATGAGGGCGTGCGCCTGCCAGCCCGTGTCTATGTCTCACCAGTACATGTGCAGGATGAGGGCGTGCGCCCGCCAGCCCGTGTCTATGTCTCACCTGTACATGTGCAGGATGAGGGCGTGCGCCCGCCAGCCCGTGTCTATGTCTCACCTGTACATGTGCAGGATGAGGGCGTGCGCCCGCCAGCCCGTGTCTATGTCTCACCTGTACATGTGCAGGATGAGGGCGTGCGCCTGCCAGTCCGTGTCTATGTCTCACCTGTACATGTGCAGGATGAGGGCGTGCGCCCGCCAGCCCGTGTCTATGTCTCACCTGTACATGTGCAGGATGAGGGCGTGCGCCCGCCAGCCCGTGTCTATGTCTCACCTGTACATGTGCAGGATGAGGGCGTGCGCCCGCCAGCCCGTGCCTATGTCTCACCTGTACATGTGCAGGATGAGGGCGTGCGCCCGCCAGCCCGTGTCTATGTCTCACCTGTACATGTGCAGGATGAGGGCGTGCGCCCGCCAGCCCGTGTCTATGTCTCACCTGTACATGTGCAGGATGAGGGCGTGCGCCTGCCAGTCCGTGTCTATGTCTCACCTGTACATGTGCAGGATGAGGGCGTGCGCCCGCCAGCCCGTGTCTATGTCTCACCTGTACATGTGCAGGATGAGGGCATGCGCCTGCCAGCCCGTGTCTATGTCTCACCTGTACATGTGGAGGATGAGGGCGTGCGCCCGCCAGCCCGTGTCTATGTCTCACCTGTACATGTGCAGGATGAGGGCGTGCGCCTGCCAGCCCGTGTCTATGTCTCACCTGTACATGTGCAGGATGAGGGCGTGCGCCTGGCAGCCCGTGTCTCTGTCTCACCAGTACATGTGCAGGATGAGGGCGTGCGCCTGGCAGCCCGTGCCTATGTCTCACCTGTACATGTGCAGGATGAGGGCGTGCGCCTGCCAGCCCGTGTCTATGTCTCACCTGTACATGTGGAGGATGAGGGCGTGCGCCCGCCAGCCCGTGTCTATGTCTCACCTGTACATGTGCAGGATGAGGGCGTGCGCCTGCCAGCCCGTGTCTATGTCTCACCTGTCATGTGCAGGATGAGGGCGTGCGCCTGCCAGCCCGTGTCTATGTCTCACCTGTACATGTGCAGGATGAGGGCGTGCGCCTGCCAGCCCGTGTCTATGTCTCACCTGTACATGTGCAGGATGAGGGCGTGCGCCTGCCAGCCCGTGTCTATGTCTCACCTGTACATGTGCAGGATGAGGGCGTGCGCCTGGCAGCCCGTGTCTATGTCTCACCTGTACATGTGCAGGATGAGGGCGTGCGCCTGCCAGCCCGTGTCTATGTCTCACCTGTACATGTGCAGGATGAGGGCGTGCGCCTGGCAGCCCGTGTCTATGTCTCACCTGTACATGTGCAGGATGAGGGCGTGCGCCTGGCAGCCCGTGTCTATGTCTCACCTGTACATGTGCAGGATGAGGGCGTGCGCCTGCTAGCCCGTGTCTATGTCTCACCTGTACATGTGCAGGATGAGGGCGTGCGCCTGCCAGCCCGTGTCTATGTCTCACCTGTACATGTGCAGGATGAGGGCGTGCGCCCGCCAGCCCGTGTCTATGTCTCACCTGTACATGTGCAGGATGAGGGCGTGCGCCTGCCAGCCCGTGTCTATGTCTCACCTGTACATGTGCAGGGTGAGGGCGTGCGCCTGCCAGCCCGTGTCTATGTCTCACCTGTACATGTGCAGGATGAGGGCGTGCGCCTGCCAGCCCATGTCTATGTTTCACCTGTACATGTGCAGGATGAGGGCGTGCGCCCGCCAGCCCGTGTCTATGTCTCACCTGTACATGTGCAGGATGAGGGCGTGCGCCTGCCAGCCCGTGTCTATGTCTCACCTGTACATGTGGAGGATGAGGGCGTGCGCCCGCCAGCCCGTGTCTATGTCTCACCTGTACATGTGCAGGATGAGGGCGTGCGCCCGCCAGCCCGTGTCTATGTCTCACCTGTACATGTGCAGGATGAGGGCGTGCGCCCGCCAGCCCGTGTCTATGTCTCACCTGTACATGTGCAGGATGAGGGCGTGCGCCTGCCAGCCCGTGTCTATGTCTCACCTGTACATGTGCAGGATGAGGGCGTGCGCCTGCCAGCCCGTGTCTATGTCTCACCTGTACATGTGCAGGATGAGGGCGTGCGCCTGCCAGCCCGTGTCTATGTCTCACCTGTACATGTGCAGGATGAGGGCGTGCGCCTGCCAGGCCGTGTCTATGTCTCACCTGTACATGTGCAGGATGAGGGCGTGCGCCCGCCAGCCCGTGTCTATGTCTCACCTGTACATGTGCAGGATGAGGGCGTGCGCCTGCCAGCCCGTGTCTATGTCTCACCTGTACATGTGCAGGATGAGGGCGTGCGCCCGCTAGCCCGTGTCTATGTCTCACCTGTACATGTGCAGGATGAGGGCGTGCGCCTGCCAGCCCGTGTCTATGTCTCACCTGTACATGTGCAGGATGAGGGCGTGCGCCCGCCAGCCCGTGTCTATGTCTCACCTGTACATGTGCAGGATGAGGGCATGCGCCTGCCAGCCCGTGTCTATGTCTCACCTGTACATGTGCAGGATGAGGGCGTGCGCCCGCCAGCCCGTGTCTATGTCTCACCTGTACATGTGCAGGATGAGGGCGTGCGCCTGCCAGCCCGTGTCTATGTCTCACCTGTACATGTGCAGGATGAGGGCGTGCGCCTGCCAGCCCGTGTCTATGTCTCACCTGTACATGTGCAGGATGAGGGCGTGCGCCTGCCAGCCCGTGTCTATGTCTCACCTGTACATGTGCAGGGTGAGGGCGTGCGCCTGCCAGCCCGTGTCTATGTCTCACCTGTACATGTGCAGGATGAGGGCGTGCGCCCGCCAGCCCGTGTCTCTGTCTCACCTGTACATGTGCAGGATGAGGGCGTGCGCCCGCCAGCCTGTGTCTATGTCTCACCTGTACATGTGCAGGATGAGGGCGTGCGCCCGCCAGCCCGTGTCTATGTCTCACCTGTACATGTGCAGGATGAGGGCGTGCGCCTGCCAACGCACCGCCGTGTTGTTCGACTCGAGCAGGAAGCAGCGGACGAAGTGGATAAAGAGCGACCTGTCGATGGTCTGAGTGATCTGCTGGACGAGGGCCAGCGACAGGAGGGAGTCGTCCTGTTTCACACCGGGGTCACCTGAGGCAAACAGTGAAATCCCATATCAACACACAGCTACATCCCATAGCAATCAATTGGCGCCTTTATGGTCACTATTTTGGCAAGCATGGCCCAAACAGACTATATAGCTAAATACGTCCCTCCATTATGATGAAGATGCTCTAGATATGTTAAAAAATATGCTATAAAGACAACTCACTAAGGCAGAAAAAGGAAACAGAAAGCATTGAAGACGTCAATAATACGGACTTACCACCTTCTTTCTCCTTCTCGGATTTCTCTTTGTCCTTGCGGTGTTTCGACGACGAGGCGCTAGAGGTCGCGGCCGTCGCCTTGGATCCACAGAGGGCGCCCTGCAGCAGCTGGAGAATGACCGACGAGACGCCCTCGTCGAGCAGAATGCTGGCGTGGATCAGGAAGGGCAGCGTCCCTGGCGAACGAGAAACATACAAGATCAATGTCAAGGTCACTAACACCTATGGATCAGGAAGGGCAGCGTCCCTGGCGAACGAGAAACATACAATGTCAAGGTCTAGGTCAAGACAACCATTTGAAAAGGAAATTCTGAGACTGACGGGGTAGGCGCAGGTGGTTGATACGGAAGCGGCTCTCAACCCGAATAAATTAAATGAAACATGGGCAACGTTTTGTTGGTGCATATGTGAGCAAACAATAGTTTAAACTATAACCCAAAATGTCTGACAATTATGGGAGAAGGACTGAAGAGTGGAGCCATGTCGCCGGGGCTAACCCCCTACTCTTTGCGAAGAAGAACATGGGATCTTTATCATGCGACCACATAGACATGGCCACAGCGGGGCGCAAACCACCGATGCACGTTCCGTTAGGCTCTCTGGTGGCCAGAGCACTCAACTATCGAGGCGACCCCTATGGTATTTTGATTGTACTAACCTTCGTCTCTCTGGCAAAAGAGCTGCCAGTTCACAGCCCGTGTTGTAGCCACCTCGGAACAAGACTTGAGGTGTTCAATCTGACGGGTCAAAGGTCACAGATGTTAAAAGTCTGCTGTTGCCATGTTCAAGCTGTTTATCTGCTTACGCGGATCTATCACAAATGTACAATATGACTGTACGCATCATATGTGCTTATCCTCCACGTCAGTGGCCAGAAAATGCTTTGCTGAAGTAAATAGTAGGTTTAAGTAACACATGAGCTATTCTGCAATAATGGTTGGCGATGACGTAGAAAAAGTTGTTAAATTGACATTTTGGTTTTGCCTCAATATAACAATCATAAGTTTGTATGATGATGGCAGGGAAAAGGAGAGAACATATATTCGTGCATATTCAGCTTGAAAGAATCAAAAAACATTTGGTAAGATTACTTGATCCAGTTCTTGTAATGTCCCAGTATGCGTGTCCTAGTCCGAGCACGTGGCATTGTGCCGGTCGCCATAGTTACAAGAGTGATGAGTACGTGGCATTGCGCCGGTCGCCATAGTTACAAGGGTGTTGTGCACGTGGCCTTGTGTCGGTCGCCATAGTTACAAGAGTGACGAGCACTTGGCATTGTGCCGGTCGCCATAGTTACAAGAGTGATGAGCACGTGGCATTGTGCAGGTCGCCATAGTTACCAGAGTGATGAGAACGTCATAGGGCAGGATGATGGCGGAGACGGTCCTCTTGCCGGCCCCAAAACCTCCCTTTTCACAGATGGCGCGAATCTGCTTCATGTTGGCCTCCAGGATGTGAAGGTCACGCAGCTGCCGATATTTGTCCTTGGATCCGCATATGTAGAGCAGCAGCTATAAAGAATTTTTATCCTTATTAACATCCCTATAGTTGCTCAAGCGAAAGTCTCCATTGAATAAAATATGAATGTAATATTATGAATAAAACACTCATCGAATAGATATTCACAAAATTTATTTACCTTATTTACTATTTAAAATTTAATAATTATTTAAACTTTTTACCTTCCGCACTTGCCTCCTCACAAAAGGCGCCTGTTGAGTCATCAGATACTGAAACGGCAAAGGCAAGATAATGTTTAACAGTGTTACTCTCACAGTAAGTGTGTTAATACTTAGAACAGTTCACCCAAATCAATTACAGTGTATTGTTGTCACTAAAACAAATATGTTTTAGCCAAGATATGTCCCGGTGACAAATCAGCCGAGTCACCTTGAACTAACTTACCCCAGCCAGGATATGGAACCACGCCAGGTCAAAGGTCGGCCGCGTCACCTTGACCTAACTTACCCCAGCCAGGATATGAAACCAGGTCAGGTCAAAGGTCGGCCGGGTCACCTTGAACTAACTTACCTCAGCCAGGACGTGGAACCAGGCCAGGTCAAAGGTCGGTCGGGTCACCTTGAACTAACTTACCTCAGCCAGGACGTGGAACCATGCCAGGTCAAAGGTCGGCCGGGTCACGTTGGGGGCGCTATCGGCAATCTTTTTCATCTGTGGAAGAAAACATTTATGAACAAATGTTTTAGCAACAGTAACAAACAATATTGGCTAGGAAGGTCTCCAAACACGCACAGACACAAGAACCAAAAACGCAGCCGCTAAGGTTATCAAATACCTGAAGGTCACCTTCGCTGGTTTATTTTCTCGACAGAACATATTGTGTGTTTATAGACAATAAATACTTTAGACTATGGTTATAAACAATAGGTGCAATAAATAGTTTAGACTATAGATCCAAGTCTTCAGTCTTCAGCAGTAGAATGCTTTAATTGTTCCGCATACAATATAAATACAATATTTCCTGCATAAATTACATCCAGAAAATATATACTTTCCTTTACCTAGACGCCAATGAATAATGCCTCAGTGTCTACATAATTCATTGTCACGCGAAGACCTCATCCTGACATAGCGTAAAGACCAAAATAATACCCAGAACGCATTGCACATGCAGTGGCGCCTCACAACGGTTGGTTGGTTGTATATTCATTTCGCTTTAACCACTTTTGGCCATATCGCGTCAATGGGAGAGAAGGGAAGAGTGTAGCCATGTCCCCGTGGGTAATCCCCTACTCTTTGCGAAGAAAGCCCTGTAAGTTTTATCCTGCGACCACAGACATGACCACAGCGGCGCTCGAACCACCGATCCACGTGCCGTTAGGCTCTCAGGTGACCAGAGCACTCAAGGCGTGCGCCCTAACCCACTGAGCTACCGGGCCGGCCCCTGTGAGGCGTCAGGCGGAGGCTCGGACTGACCTGGTAGGGCAGCCGCAGCACCATCTCGGTGAGCAGCCGGGGGTAGTCCTCGAAGATGTCCCCGGCGTGACCTTTGACATATTGGCGCAGGAAGAAGGGGGACATGTCGGGGGGAGGGGACGTCGGCCGGGGCTTCAGCAGCTGACCCGGTACCACGGAGCCCTCCGGCTGAAGGTCAAGGTCAACATTAAGGTCAAGATCAGAGCAAGTAAAAGTTAAGGTCGGAAAAACTAAAGATTAAGGTTAAGAATCCCAAATAGTAAACTTTAAGAAAAAAACATATATCAGAGCCAGGATAACGAAACATTACATGGAGTAGTAAACTGCAAGACAAAACATCAAGATAATGATGGTTAGAAATTAATACAATTATGGTTCCGAACAATTCGTCAAAGTTAATAATCAACAAGGTTATAATGATAAATTATATATATACAAAATAGCATTATGTCATTATATTCATATACCATATGAAGATGTCAATACCATATAAAGATGTCAATACCATATAAAGATGTCAATACCATATAAAGATGTCAATACCATATAAAGATGTCAATGCCATACTTATCTATAACTTATATAGATATATCTTATTCACAGATATGTAGCCTAAGGTCTGACCTCTTCGGTGGGAGTGTTGCGCCAGAACTCGAGAAGCGCCTTGAGCACCTTGAGGCAGTAGTCCAGGCCGCCGGCCGACAGCATGGCGGCCCCCGTGGAGGTGCTCAGGAAGGACGAGCTCGTCTGTAACACACCAACAGACACGTGGAGACTCAAACAGGGGTCCAGTAACATCCGTCCAGGTTACACGTCGCTGGGGTGGCGACACGGCTCTACCATTGTTGGTCATGCACAGATCTGTTGTCTTTGCTCGACGGATATTTGACGCGCTGGGACAAGGTCAGAGCTAGGACAAGGCCAGGGCTAGGACGAGGCCAGGGCTAGGACAAGGCCAGGGCTAGGACAAGGCCAGGGCTAGGACATGGCCAGGGCTAGGACAAGGCCAGGGCTAGAACATGGCCAGGGCTAGGATAAGGCCAGGGCTAGGACAAGGTCAGAGCTAAGACACGGCCAGGGTTAGGACAATGGCAAGACAAGGCCAGGGCTAGGATAAGGCCAGGGCTAGGACAAGGCCAGAGCTAGGACACGGCCAGGGCTAGGATAACGCCAGGGCTAGGATAAGGCCAGGGCTAGGATAAGGCCAGGGCTAGGACAAGGCCAGAGCTAGGACACGGCCAGGGCTAGGACAACGCCAGGGCTAGGATAAGGCCAGGGCTAGGACAAGGCCAGAGCTAGGACACGGCCAGGGCTAGGATAACGCCAGGGCTAGGATAAGGCCAGGGCTAGGACAAGGCCAGAGCTAGGACACGGCCAGGGCTAGGACAACGCCAGGGCTAGGATAAGGCCAGGGCTAGGACAACGCCAGGGCTAGGATAAGGCCAGGGCTAGGACAAGGCCAGAGCTAGGACACGGCCAGGGCTAGGACAACGCCAGGGCTAGGATAAGGCCAGAGCTCACCTCTGCCGATGGTTTGGTTCCCGCCTTCGTTCGCGACATTAGCACGCTCAGCAGCCGCAGGATGACCAGCTGAACCTCGTGGTTCGGGGTACGACTCGACTTGGAGGCCACTTCTTCTCGCCCCATGTCCAGTTCGCCCATCAAAGCGGTCAGCAAGGCGTCCAGGGCGGCCTTGTCTCTGTCCTCCTCGCTGTCCAGGTCAGAGGTCAGCATAAGGACCACCTGGAGGGAGGGTAAATAGAGAGTACATACGCGCAGTCAATCGGGGCATCCAGAGAATTATCTCTCTTGTACGTGGTTGGGATTCACAAAGGGAATGAATAGGACCCCATCATGTGAATGACCTACACAAGACATTCGACCTTAACCCGTGACATTAACCTCCATTACGTGAATGACAGGAAACACATTCGACCTTAACCCCGCCATACATGACTAACCTACATGAAGAGTATGACCCCCCGCCCCGTGAATGTCAAACATTCGAACTTGACCCCGTGCGACGTGCCTGCCCTATATGAAGGGTATGACCTTAACCTCAAACCATATACTGACAAGTATGAAGAATATGACCTTGACTCGGCCCACGTGACTAACTTATTCACAACATATTCAAGTTTGACCTCGTGCCAAGTATGAAGGCTATGACCTTGACTCGGCACAACAAATTCGACCTTGACCCGGTACCACGTGCCTACCTGCATGTAGGGTATGGCCCTGACGCCTCCGACATGCCTGAGCTCGCCCATGTAGCTCGTCAGCCGCTCGAGCAGCTGGAGGCGGAGTCCGTACAGCCGCTGGCTGAGGTCGACCTCGCCGTCCGTGGGGTCGGCCTCCTCGCCCTCCACCTCGCCCTCCTGGTGCATGCCGGCCGTGCTGGGCAGCCCCACGCTGCTCGTCTCGCTCCGCACGCCCGCCGCCGTGCTCTCCGGGGCCGTGTCGCCATAGGCACTGCTCCGGCCGCTCACTGGGGGTGGGGGTGGAAGATTGGGAGTGAATGGATGGAGGAAAGGACGGAGGGAGGGATGGAAGGATGGAAGGAATAATGGAGGAATGGATGGAAGAATGGAGGAATACTGACAGACATACACTCCAGGGAGGAGAGTATCGGGGACCGGGCAACCACTGACCCATCACTGACAGACATACACTCCAGTGAAGGGAGTATCGGGGACCGGGTAACCACTGACCCATCACTGACAGACATACACTCCAGTGAGGGGAGTATCGAGGACCGGGTAACCACTGATCCATCACTGACAGACATACCCTCCAGTGAGGGGAGTATCGAAGACCGGGTAACCACTGACCCATTACTGACAGAGATACACTCCAGTGAGGGGAGTATCGGGGACCGGGCAACCACTGACCCATCACTGACAGACATACACTCCAGTGAGGGGAGTATCGGGGACCGGGTAACCACTGACCCATCACTGACAGACATACACTCCAGTGAGGGGAATATCGTGGACCAGGTACCCACTGACCTATCATTGACAGACATACACTCCAGTGAGGTGAGTCTCGGGGACTGGGTAACCACTGACCCATCACTGACAGACATACACTCCAGTAAGGGGAGCATAGGAGCCCCAAAATAATTAACCTGCGTGGAATAAACGTTCATTAAGGGTCGAACATTGTTTTATTCGTGACGTCACCTAAGCCTCGATGGTGTACTTTACGCCTCGATGACGTCGCTTGTCCTACTCAACGTGCGTAGTATTTCTTTTTTTTTTTTATTTCGCAGTTGAGCACACAGCTTGACGCGCTTCATTCGATCGTCTACTGTAATCTCCAAAAACTATTACAACTCCGCCGAGACCTTTTAGTCGAATTCTTCAAAGACAACTTGCGTCATTCACCTACCGCTGACCTTTCCAATGTCCGTTCTTACTCGAGGAGGTTCACAATCATCCGTTGTATTAGCAGCATGCAATCTATTACAAAAAGGATTACGGATTCTTAGTGAAATAATTGGAATAGCTCATTGTTATCTTGATAAGAGACTTTCTTAAATGATTGTACCAGGAGCAATTTTCTGCAATTGCCAATCAAGCCCGACTAAAATATATGCATATTCTGTGTCATGTCAGCCACGTGACAAAAGTTTAAGCCTTGTTTTGTAAATATCAAATGTATAACCAAGTTGAAACTGCAATTATTAACAGCTAAGTAAAACTTACTATATAATACGACAAGTTGATATCGACAGCTGGCATGAACCTCTGGCTGTTCTAATCCTCCACACCACCCTTTATACTCGCTCAGGTGGAGACGGAACACTTATGGAAATTACAATCATTATTCTAATTCATGGTTAGTTCTATTTTTACTTCTCCAGGGCAATCTACTGGGTACCCTAAGCATGCGCAAATACACAATTACTTTCAGACACTATTTGGACTTCACTTCATGTTC